>JADBJO010004778.1:90000-125000 GCA_016801955.1 Conus betulinus | reverse complement strand
CATCTGGGGCCTTGCTGAGAAAACGGATTTCAGTCACCCAGACGGAAGAGTGACACCCATGAGTATGTTCATTATGGGTCACAGATGATGCCCGATGTTTAAGTTTACCATTATAGCTGTTGCTAATGGCTGTAATGGCCTGTAACAGTTTTTCTTCTTTATGGAATATCTCAGAACGTACTCGGCCGATCTTTGTGAAATTTAGCAGGTATGTTCACTATGGGTTACGGATCATGCCCTGACGTTTTAGTTCACTGTTATGGCTGTTACTAACAGCCCATAATGGTTTTCTTCTTGATGGAAAATCCCAGAAAGTTCTTGGCCAATCTTTCTGAAAATTAGTATGTTCATTACAGTCACAGATGATGGCCGATGTTTACCAGAATAGCCATTACTGACGGTTACACCAGCCCAAGACGGTTTTTTGCTCTTTATGGAATATATCACACGTATTCAGGATAAACTGGGAGTACATTTATATGCTTTGCATCTTGTTTCTTATTTTATTGTACTCCCAGTTCTTATAGCACAGGGAGTACTTTACAATGGGAACAAAGAAATGCTGTCTCTGTGTGTGTGTGTGTGTGTATGTGTGTGTGTGTGTGTGTGTGTGTGTGTGTGTGTCCGTCCATGTTCAAAATGTGTTCCACTCGCTCCAGACAAAACCACTGGGCCAATCTTTTTGAAAATTTGTAGATACGTTCATTATGGGTCACAGATGATGCCTGATATTTTAGTTTAGCGTTACAGCTGTCACTAACGGCTGTAACGTTTTTTCTTCTTTATGTAGAAAGAAACTCGTGGAGAGCGTGGCAGCAGAGAGTCTTCAGAAGAGAAGCCCCCTTCAAGCAAGTGTTTCAGCACTTGTCTCCTGACATTCTAGGGGGGTTGGGCCACATCCAGTTCATGACTCCCGATGTCCCTCTGCTGCCCCTTTTTTTCCCATCTTGGGACGAGCCATGGCTGGGATTCGAACCCATGACCCTCTGGACATGCTCATTTTCCCACTTAATGACTTGCGCACTAACCACTGAGCCACTGGGACACCTGATATTTTGTAGGAAAGTTAAGCCTTATGAAGTTCACTTTTGTTCCTCCTTGACCAGATCCAGCTTGAACACCTCTCTGCTGCTTCTGCCATTGCTTTCAGGGCTCTGTTTTTTTTTCCCTCCCTGCAACTGAGAGCTGTTTCATGAGGCTGTATGCAGACGTTCCTACAAACCCCCTAGCTCCAATTTCTGCAGTGAGGACTTTGACCTGATAGCCTTCTCTCCTCAGGCTGTTTGCCAGATCAGCATACTTTTCAGTCTTGTAGATTTGAGCTGCCTCCATTCTGTTCTCATATGGCACCGTGAGCTCGATCATGATCAGCTGCTTGGTTGACTGAGAGTGGACTACTATGTCTGGTCTCATGCCACTCTTGCTGATGATCTCTGGGTGACTCTTCCATTCTGGGAGGTCTGCAGTGCACTCCCAGTCATCTGCCCCGTCCAGCAGACTCTGCCTGCATGTTCCAAGTGGCACTGTTGTTCTTGGCCATGATTCACTGCCTCCTGCCGTGAAGAACGTTGCAGGTGCTTTTGGAGTCCTGATTTTCCCTTTTGTGGTGTTGGTACTAGCCCAGACTACTTGTACAATCTCTTTGAGCACTTGGTTGTGCCTCCATGTGTACCTTCCTTGAGCCAGAGCTACCTTACATGAGCTTAGGACATGCTCCACTGTTTGTTTTTCATGGCAAAGGGGGCATGAAGGATCATCTGTTTTTTCCCCACTTCACCAGGTTTGCATTTGAGGCAGAAGGTATTATGCAGATCTGAGAATGAAGCTGATCCTGAGAGGGGCCATGTGCCAAATGTCGTTCCAAGTGAGACTTCTTTGGAGTGCATTCTCCCACGTTGTCCATTGCCCTTGCTGGCTCTGCTGGACTGCTTTTTGGAGTCTTTGTTGGTCTTCTTCTTTTCTCATCTCCTGAATCATCATGCCTCTTTTGGCTTTTCTTTTTGGCCTTTGACCACCATTCAGCTTTGGTCACCCCCAATCCTTGTCCGTTGGTCTGTGTGTGTGTCCTGTTATTTCTCTGATCTTGAGACTTTCTTTTGCAGAATCCATCGCCTCTTGAACTTTCCATTTTCTGCCTGTCTTCAGCTGGGGCTTGACTGCTTCTACCACCTTGTCTCCAAAGTCCTCCAGCATGCTTTGAAGTCTGATCTTCCCTGCTTTGTATTCCTCCAGAATGGATTTCAGAGGTAGTTTCAGCTTTGCTTGGCGACAGTACAGTGCTATGTCAGTCAGAAAGGGTGGGACACCAAGCCATTTCCTTGTGAACTTGTTGATTTTGGCTTCCATTGCCTCCACTATGCTGGTGCAGATGTCATATATCATCAGAGGCCATAGGAGCTTTGGTATCAGCATGAACTGCAGACACCAGACCTTGTATTTGCCAGGGAGCCCACACTTGTCAATGGTCTCCAAGCCTTCTTCCGACATCTGTTTGGTTTCTTTTGCTCTTTATGTGTCTTTCAGCGTATCATCATACCATCTTCCAAGGCTCTTGACTGGCTCTTCTTTGCTCTGTGAGTCAGAGTATGTTTTCCCTCAGATGCTGCTCAAGAACTCCTTAGTCCACACTTAGGGTCCCAGATTGTGGCTGCTCAAACAGGGTTCTGGCAAACTGGAAGGGGTCTCTGAAGAAGCGCTCTTGTGTCTTCTTCTTTTTGCTCTTCCTCTTCCTCGCAGATTCTGCTTTGCTGAGGGCGCTGTGTTTTGCTTTCAGGTCTTCCCAGAGTTTTTCCAAGCCTTGTTTTTCAGCTGGCAGTGTGGTCTTCATTTGCTTCTTGAGGTTTTCCTTTGGACCCTGATCTTGTCCATCTCTTCTTGGCGTCTGGATTTCTTTGAGGGAGTTTTCTCTTTGGGTAGTTTTGCTCCATAGGCGTTACATGTGGCATACACAATGTCCCCATATGTGGCTAGTTTGTGTTCCAGGGTGCTTTTCCCTATCAGTGCATCAAGTCTTTGGACGGTTTTTGCATCCAGTTTCTCCCAATCTTCAGTCTCATTTGCTCGTGGCAGGTTGAGTTTCAGGCGCCTGGCATCGAGGGCCTGTGCAAATTCCTCATCTGAACCAACAGCATGGATGTCCTTGGCACTGTGGTTTGAATCCTGACCTTGGTCTTCCGACGTCTTATCTGCTGTTGCAGTGCGCTGCTGCTCATTCAGATGAGTCTTCACACATCCCATCTTTGTCCTGTGGATCTTCATGCCACGGGTGGTAGCAAAACGCTTTCCACAGACACATGGATATTCCATTTGGTCCATGTTCATAGTCCGTTTGGGATTTGCAGTCGTGATTGGTTGAGCACCGATGGATTCATCATCTCTCCCCCCCTTTCGGTGAATCCTGGGAGCATCTTTTCCTTTTCTTTTTAGTAGCCACATGTTGAAGGCAAAGTGGGGAGCCAGCCCACAGAGCCCTAGGTTCTGGTCTTTCCCAGTGTCCTCCGGTCTTTACCGGACGTCCTCCGGAATGGAATATCTCAGAAAGTACATGGCCGATCTTTGCAAAAATAAGCAGGTATATTCATATGGGTCAAGGATGATGCCCAATGTTTTAGTTTACCGTTGTAGCTGTTACCAACAGTTTTAATGGCCTGTAACATCTTTTTTTTCATTATGGAATATCTCAGAACGTACTAGGCTGATCTTTGTGAAAGTTAGCAGGTATGTTCATTATGGGTCACAGATGATGCCGCATGTTTCAGTTTACAGTTATAGCCGTTACTAACGGCTGTAACGGTTTTTCTTCTTTATGGAATATCTCAGAAAGTACTTGGCCAATCTTTGTGAAAATTAGCAGGTATGTTCACTATGGGTCACGGATCATGCCCGATGTTTCAATTTACCGTTATAGCCGTTACTAACCGCTGTAACGGCCCATAATGTTTTTTTTCTTCTTTATGGAATATGTCAGAAAGCACTTTGTCAATCTTTCTGAAAATTTGTAGCTATATTCATTATGGGTCACAGATGATACCCAATGTTTTAGTCTGCCGTTATATCCCTTACTAACGGCTAGAACGGCCAATAACGGTTTTTCTTTTTTATGGAATGTCTCAGAAAGTACTTGGCTGATCTTTCTGAAATTTTGTAGGTATGTTCATTATGGGTCACGGTTGATGCATGATGTTTTTGATTTACCATTATAGCTGTTACTAATGACTATAACGGCCCATAGCAGTTCTTTTTTATGGAATATCTAGAAAAAGTACTTGGCCAATCTTTGTGAAAATTTGTAGGTATGTTCACAATGGGTTACGGATGATGTCTGATGTTTCAGTTTACCATTATAGCTGTTGCTAACGGCCCATAATGGTTTTCTTCTTGATGGAAAATCTCTGAAAGTGCTTGGCCGATCTTTCTGAATATTCGTAATTATGTCATTATACGTCACAGATGATGGCCGATGTTTACCAGAATTACTAACAGTTACACCAGCCCAAGATTGTTTTTTCTCTGTATGGAATATCTCACACTTATTCAGCATAAACTGGGAGTACGTTTATATGCTTTGGATCTTGTTTTTTTTGTTTTGTTTGGTTGTTTCCTTATTTGTTTGTTTTTTGTGATTATCTAAATTTTCTTGATTTAACAGCTTTCTATTTAACATAGTCTTATCCACAGGAGAAAAACAAAAATCCCTGATATTCTGAAAGATTCTGGCTGGCTCATCCCCTTACTTTCATCCATCCACTGCTGCCTCCGGAACTGTGAAACTTGCCATCTTAATGATGCAGCCTGATGTATGTAAAGCTTAGAAACTCAAGTCGTATCGTCCACTTTTCTGTCCAACCCCAATCAAAACCATGTGTTCGCATTGCTTTGTCCCATTTGCAGTGTCTCACAGATACCAATGTCAGAGCATGGAATTACTTCCCCTTCGACCAGGTTGATGTAACGACAACTGCCCATTCCCCTGAAGAAGTTTACATAAGATTTCATGACATCAGTATTGTCTGCAAGCCTACCAATCATACATCAGCACTACTCAGATTCTATTGCCACTTGTTTTTCTTCCCTGATCTTTTTTTTCTTTTTTTAACTGATATATTACTTTTTCATGGCTTTTCAGTTTCCAGTTTTGCTGAAATCAACAAAATCATTCAGATATGAGAGCCCTGATTGACTGACTCATGCATTTTCCTAATTGAATACTTATCTGCAAAATAACTTTTCAGAAAATGAACAAGAAGGGTTTATTTCAAATCTATTTACTTCACACCCATCAGATGAACCTACTTGTCTGTAGAACTTATTTCTTTGACCATTACTTACAATGTTGGATAGCATGAACAATGCGTATCAAAATTGTTCCTGATTTTCTCTTTTTTTTGTGCGTGAGTATGTGAAAGAATGCATGCATGCACACATGCAGATGTTTTATAGTTATTGTATGAAGCACAAACTGTTCCCTCCCCCCCGCCCCACCTCAATATCTTATGTGTGCAAGTATCAAATTCAAATTTTACATGGGGTGTGTGCATGCATGCATACTTGAGAGTGTGCACAGGCAAATGTATGCATGTGTGTGTGTTTGTATACCCATCAGATACAGTAACCAATCAAAATGGGGAGTTTGTATTATACTCCCTGTTTGGCTAAGTATACTTACCATGTCAGACCATAGCATTAAACGGCTGTCAGTCAGCTCTATCAGGCCGAAGTTTTGTGGCAAATGCAGTCATAAGATGTATGCATGTGTGTGTGTTTGTATACCCATCAGATACAGTAACCAATCAAACAGCCCTGTCAAAACAGGGCCATCTCTCACCGCCCTGGAGACGACACTATTGTCAGCGATGTCGATGTGATGCACCTCCCGCTTTTTGAGAGTGTCGCTGCCCAGGTCATGGACGTTCTCTTGGTCTCCTCTGTCAGGGGCATGGAATGACTCAATGCATATGTAGAAGTTCTCCTTCATGTAGCCAGGATTCTGAAAGTCACAAACACAAGCACACTCACCCTCTGCACCGTCCATCCAATCCTGTTCACATGTCTAACAACTTCCCAGAACTGTCAATCCATACATCCGCTGAGGGTGATTTTAAATTCCGTTTCCACGGGGTTACAGACACGGCATTCTGAAATGTTACCCTCTGCTCTGGCGATACTTTTTACAATAGAATTTTGGGGGAAAAGGGCTTGCAAATCAGAGTCCTGGAAGGGCCTTTGCGATACGAGGTGAACGGCATTTTCAAATCGAGAAAGCTGTCCACCACACATAAGAAATAGTCATGGCTTACTGAGATGGCACTTCTCTGCATGCACATTCCCAAGTTCTTCTGGAAGAAGATGACAGATCGTCACTATACACTGGTAAGGCGGAAGGAATGGGGAAGGATGGGTGGGGGTATGGTACAGGGTTAACAAA
Organism: Conus betulinus; assembly: GCA_016801955.1. NCBI lineage: Eukaryota > Metazoa > Mollusca > Gastropoda > Neogastropoda > Conidae > Conus > Conus betulinus. The sequence goes on along the minus strand of JADBJO010004778.1, from coordinate 118,576 downwards.
CACCGTTTAATTTAACAGTGGCCTAGGATGTTGGGCCTTGCTGGGATGTTATGACACCCCTGGAATGTTACAATACCCAGCCCAAGCAGCACGCCTACTTCTGTTTTAGCAGGAAAGTGGCTTACAGGGGTAGAATGTCAGGGCGTTGAACCCTGTGACCCTGTCAAACCAACGAGCTCCATGGGCAAGACCCAGCATGAGAACTGGTGGGGACAGATCCAACAAATCCTGTCTATAAAGGCAGGACAGGCGCCTGCCATCTGGTAACTCCCAGTCCAGGCGTCACCATTGCCCAGGCCTCCCTAAAGAGGAAGGTGTGGCCAGGTTAGTGGGAGGCTGAGATGGCCTTCCCTTATGGGTGGCCAGGTGACCTGGTGGTTGTGCCTCTCACAGGACTAATGTGTCAACATCTCAGGGAGATTCATGCTGCGAGGTAGGTCAGCCTTGCACTTAAGTATGCCGTGGTCGACACAGGCACATGGTGTAATAATGATGATCACTCAAAAGCAATAAATGGTAGCGGAGCAGACAAGCCTTTACTCAGCATCTGTGTTTTTAACAACAGTTACCTACAACGCAACTTCCTAAACAAATTGCTGCATAACTTCCTGTTCCATAGATACATATTAAACACGTACGACACTACATCCCTCCTCACCTTAGAATGGATTTCTTGTACAAAGTAACATGAAATCAAATTTTAAAATCTTTAGCCAGTCTACTAACCTTGTCTTGAGTATGTTATCATAAAATAAGTAGATAATTTTCAAATATTCAGAGTCAGTTGATCTAGTTTTAACATAAGTGAGAGAAAAGATGCGGCTTCCATCGAAACAATTCAAAATGATTTTGAAAAAATCACAGAACAATGTAACATGTAATGATAAAAATGACTGAGAGTCAATTAGCAAATGGATTCCACTCAGACAGCTTCACGGAAAGTCTTTCTGCTCACTTCCATTGCTTTTAAATAATTAAGTATGAATGCAAAACAGTCAAACGATTGTCATTTCGGTCAAATGATTGTCACTTAGGAACATAATGTTCCAAATACAGAGGTTTGCGACACTGTTGGCTAGAGCATCTTGGGCTGCCCGGTTGTAGAGCAGGGTTGCTTTGTGATGGATTGGTAGTGGTCTGATCACCAGTCATGGTCACAGGATTTGGTGCTTCAGGGAAGTTTTCCTCCTCATCTTCAGTTTCTTCTGGAACCGCAGTCTCAGGGGATTTGTTGAGGGATGAAGGGATCTTCTTGAAGAACGAAGAAGTTTGGGTGATTTGGTGGCTACAGGAACAGGCAGTGACCATTGTTCCTTTGCGAGCAGTCAGTCACTTTCAGAGGAGATGGGAACAGTGGGGAGTGAGTTTGTTCTGGCTGGGTTGACGTGCCAAAACAGTGTCTCCAACTGAAGGTTAGACTGGGTAGCATGATGTGCCAATCTGCTGCTGTTTTCATCTTCTGTTTCTTTTCAGCATCTTTTATGCGGATTTCACATCAAGAGTCAGAGCTGTTGATTTTTCAAGAGTAGGGAGCTTTGTTTTGATTTTCCTGTTGAAGAGTGCTTCTGCAGGACTAACTCCAGTTGTAGAAATGGGGAGTTTTTGTATTATACTCCCTGTTTGGCTAAGTATACTTACCATGTCAGACCATAGCATTAAACGGCTGTCAGTCAGCTCTGTCATGCTGAAATTTTGTGGCGAATGCAGTAATAAGATAGTCACGTGACGCCCACCCTACTTCCGCCCACGGAAGATGCCGATGTTCGTTTCCCGTACGTCATTCAACGAGGCCTGCGCACAAGGCACCCCCAAAGAACCTTGGCGGCGAGGGGAAGGTAGGGCGGGCATTAGAGTCTGACATGGTAAGTATACTTAGCCAAACAGGGTATAATACAAACTCCCCATTTTGGCGTCGTATACTATACCATGTCAGACCATAGCAGAATTTAAAGGAATAGGAGAAGGGCAGAGCGCCCTAGTGGTTCTTGGGGTAAACCGATATGGCTGCATTGGCCGCCACAAAGGAAATCCGTTTAGAACCGTCAGCCCTGGTCATGCAGATGTCCCTTAAATAGAAGTTTATGAAAGGGTTCTCCGAACGCCAGTAGGCTGCCTCCAGGAGATGGCGCAAGGGGACAGAGTGCTGGAACGCTGTGGACGTGGCCAGCGCTCTGACCTCATGGGCTCGGGGGGAAAGGGCTGAGAGGTCCTTGTACGCCTGGGCATAGGCAGATCTTATAGTATTGGATAGCCACCTAGAGATAGTGCCCACCGAGATGTCTTTCTTATTGTTGGGGTTGATGGAAATAAGAAGGCGTCTCTGAGAGGAACGCCTGGGGCATGAACGCTCCCAGTAGTATCTGAGGCACCTAGAGGGCCATAGGTCCATGTCTCCGCCACGCTCGCTGCCTAAGATATCCGCTAGGGAGCGGATAACAAGGGAAGGAGAGGCCGTGCCCGTTCCTGGTTCTTAGCTAAGAACTCAGGCAGGAACTTAAGTGAGACCGAGCCGTCTCTGTGAAAGGCGATGTCCCGTGGGTCCCTGCTGAAGGCATGAATCTCACTTCGCCTTCTGGCTGAGGCCAGGGAGAGAAGGAAGGTGGTCTTGAAGGAGAGAAGGTCAAAGGGAAGGGAGTGTAGGGGCTCGAAAGGGGGTTTTGAGGGCGTCTAGTACCAGAAATAGGTCCCACATGGGAGCGCGCCTAGGGGACTGAGCTTCCCGTAGGGCAACCCCCCCTAGATAGTTCTCTGAGGAGAAAATCACTGTCAAAAGATGGGCCACCGAGCTGTCGGATGGTGGTGCAGACGGCCGATCTGTAGCCCCGAATGGAGCTAGCAGAGAGCTTCCAAGAGGACGAAAGGTGGGATAGGAAATTGCCTATCTGGATGTTGGAGGGGTGGAGGTAGGGGGACTGAGTTAACTGTGCACCACGTGACCCATCTTTCCCATCGGTAATTGTAGAGGGACTCGGTGCTGGTCCTACGTGAGGCCAGGCCAAGTCCCGTAGTCCCTGCGATGCCCCGGCTTCTGTCAGGGTATCTAGGACAGACCGGGGTCTGTCGGAGGGGGCGGAGGGGACAGGTGTTCGCACTTTGGCTGGCATAGGAGCCAAGCGTGTAGGCGAAGCATCTGGGGGTTGGAGTGAGGGAGGAGGCCCGAGCGAGGTTGTCTGAGCAAGTCCCACCGAGGGGCTAGCTGGAGTGGGGGAACGTGAGTTAGAGACCTGAGGTCTGGAAACCACGACTGGGTCGGCCACCACGGGGTAATGAGGATGAGTCTGGGTCTCTCCAGCCTTGCCTTCCTGATCATTTTGTGGAGTATGGGGAAGGGGGAAAGGCGTATGCTATGAGGCCCGCCCAGGAAGAGAGAGCGCATCGACCGCATACGCTCGGGGATCAGGGACAGGAGAGACATACATCGGAAGCCGATGGTTGAACTGGGTCGCAAAGAGGTCGACCATGGGCTTGAACCAGTGCTCCCATACTGTGGTTAGTGTCAGCTTGTTCAGGGTCCACTCTGTGTGCAGAAGGGTCCCTGAGCGGCTGAGGGAGTCTGCCAGGATGTTGCGTGTCCCGCTATGTGTCTCGCACGGAGGGTGGTTCCCCGTGCGTGGCACCAGTGAAGGAGGGCCTCTGTCCGCAGTGAGAGGCCGATGGAGTGAGCCCCCCCCCCCCCCCCCCCCCCCCCCCCTTTGTTGACGTAGTGGGCTACCGACGTGTTGTCCGTGAGGAGGAGAACCAGTCGGTGAGAGACTAGATATTGGAAGTGGAGAAGGGCCATCCTGACCGCTTCCAATTCTAGTATGTTGATGTGGAGGCATGCCATCTGCGCGTCCCACACCCCCCGAGGCATGACTGTCCTCCAAGTGGGCCCCCCAACCCGCGTTGGAGGCGTCCGTGTACAGTTCGAGAGACTGAGTTGGGAGAGATCGGAACGCTGATGGACAGAGTGGATGGATTGAGCCACTCGTCCGTGGCGCAACAGAACCAGTGGCTGAGGGGAATGGTCTGGTCCCAGCGGTCCGAGGTCTGGGACCAACGACGACGGAACTCCCTCTGCAGCTGGCGTTTGGGGACCCGACCCAGCGGAATGAGGGCTGAAAGGGACTCCATCATCCCTAGAAGGGAGGACAGAGTTCTGGCCGAGGTGTGGGATGCTCCTCGGAGGCGGGAGATGAGGTCCACTATCCGGGCGGACCTCTCTGGGGTAGGAGCGACCTGCATGGAAATCGTGTCGAAACTCATGCCAAGGAAGGACGGGGTTGGTTACAAACCCCAGGGTGGAACAGAGACTGAGGAGGCGGGGGTGGTGTGGGCTTGGCACTGAGCCTGGGAGGAGGCTAGGACAAGCCAGTCGTCGAGGTAAACCAGGAGGCGAATGTCCTCCTGTCTGGCCAGGGAGGCCATCTCCTTGACAACCTTCGTGAAGAGGAAGGGTGCGAGGGAGAGACCAAAGGGGAGAGTTTTGAACTGGAACACCCGGCCTCGCCAGACGAACCGGAGGTAACGTCTGTGGGCAGGGTGAATGAGGATTTGGAAGTACGCATCCTTCAGATCTATGGAGGTAGCCCAATCTAGCTGGTGGATGGAGTCCCTGATCTGGGAGGGCGTCTCCATCTTGAACTTGGTGGGTCTGAGGAACTTGTTGAGGGGAGAGAGGTCGAGGATGGGCCTCCATCCCCCCGAGGGTTTGGGGATCACGAATAGGTGGGAGTAAAACCCAGGGTTGAGCTGGTAAATCTCAGTGATGGCCCCTTTCTGGAGGAGTTCTAGGACTTCCAGGCGAAGGGCGTCTGCCTGGGCAGGGGGGGGGGGGGGGGGGGGGGGCGCTGGGGGAGGGAGGAGGAGAACGCATGAGGGGAGGGCGACCGTGAGCCCAAGGCAGGTGAAACCTGTCCTGCAGAACCGACACTACCCAGGGGCTGAGACCCATACGTCGCCACTGGTGGGCGTGCCGGGAGAGGTTGCCCGCCAGGGGGGCCGATGGTCTGGGTGGGGGGGGGGGGGGGCCAGGGCCGGTGTCTTGATGGGCGGGTTGGGCCTGCTCCATGTCCTCCCTGGGTGAGTCCCCTAGTCCCGGCGTGGGCGTGCCTGTTGGCCGAACCAAAAATTTTTTGGCGAGGTTTTGGTTTAGACCTCGGCGAGTTTTGTTGGCGCTTGGCAGGTCCAGCGGTGTGAGATGGGGCTTGTCTGGGATACGGAGTGGTCTGGTGGACCGGGGGTATGAACGATAGGGGGGCCTAGAAGGACGTGGCTGAGGCCAGGGAGCAAAGGACGCCGCCTGCTTGCGTTCCTCGACCGAAAGGGATATGGCCGTGGTGGAGTACTTGCCAAAGAGCGAGTGATCTGGCCCTGGACACACCGCAGGGATGCCTTGAGCGCTGGGGAGAGGGAGGAGCGTGCCAGCACAGCCTCTCTGGCTACTAGCAGGCAATTGAAATGGCTGGTTGCTGCGCTGTCCGCCGCAGCCAATAGGTGATGCGAGATCCTGTTAACCAGGTGCCGCATAAAGGGGTCGCTGAATAAGCGAGATTCATCCTCGTGGTGTGGTTCAGAGCCAGAGTCCATAGCCGCTGGGACGGCGCCGTCATCCCCAGGCCAGAGTACCTCCACCCGCTGCAAGAGCATGCTAAGATAGGCATGCCCTGCAGTGGTGTGTAGAATGCCCATCCGGCTACTCGGTCCCAGTCCTTTAAAGTTTTAAAGGAGATGGTGCCCGAAGTAGGGGGCCCCGTTGGGGATCAGGCGACAATCCGCTTGGGAGATGGCCCACTCCCTGGTTGCAGGATTGTCCGCAAAGAGCGAGGTAACCGGATGCCTCCTGCGGGCCCCGAGGAGGGAGCCGACGGGGCCACATTGGGCGCCGGGGGAAGGTCTTTGTCCCGGCGGGGGGACGGCTTCTGCACCCCTGGCGTGTGTTGCCGGACTCTCCCACAGTGATGTAAGGGATTGAGGCGCGACGATCCTGAGTTTTGATCGCTGGGATGGGGGCGGCCCCGACGATCTCAGGGAAGGCCAGGATATCAGTAGAGGGAGGGGCCTCCCTCGACACTAAGTCTGGTCGAAACCGTTCGATGGTGCGAATATCATATAATGATGAGAAAGCTCATCGTCGTCGTCCTCAGGCTGTGGTGGGTCATATTCCTGGGAACGTTGAAAGAGGCTTTCCTCAGGGGCATCTGTGCGGGTGCGCGAGGGTCCCGCCCTCGTTGGGGGGGGGGGGGGGGGGGGGGGGAGGGCGGGTCCCTCGTGGCTCTGTGCTCGGCAGCCAGGCTAGGGTGGGAGAGCCCAGCCTGCCGCCGGACAGCCCGAGCCTGCCGATCGGTGGGAGACCAAGGTCGACCCAGGTGTAAGAGGCTGGGTGCCACAAGCGACCATACAGCTGATCCGATTGGGTGTGGGTGTTAAGCCACTGGTCTCTCTCGGGGGGCATAGAGCCACTCACGCCTGGTTTCCGGTGAGATAGGTGGGCTGTGGCGGCCCTGGGTCTGTGCAGGGACTCCCCGGGGACCGGGGTAACCTGGAGCAGCGGGGGGGGGGGGGGGAAAGTGTGAGACCATGGTTTGTCGTCCCCCACCGGGAGCGTGCCGGGCCCCAGGGGAATAGGCCAGGTTACCCTTGGTCCTGCTGGTAGATCCTCCCCCCGGAGGAACAGGACCGAGGGACATTGCCCAAAAGGGGGGGTCGAGTAAGTCGGCCCCCCCCCGATCCTGAACCCCTAGGGGAACCTGCGACGGTCGAGCAGGGGTGGTCGGCCGTCTTTGTGTATGGTCACAACCGGCGTCAAAACTCGGTGTGGCGATACGCCCAGAATTATGGTCATGTCCATGGTCCTGCCACGACGTGAACATAAAACTGTGTCCGGAGGTATCGGGACGCTCCTCGTGCAGGGGTGTTGGCTGCACCTGTGCACGGTGGGGAAGAGCGTCGTGAGATGGTGAGTCCAGATGGGGGGGAGAACTGGAAACGCACGTCTCAAAGAGGCGAGTGATGGGTGGTGGTTCCTGCCCAAAACCGTCACCCGTGCCTGTCCACGTCTCGGCAAAGGTCCCCCGGGGGCTGAGGGTCGCGTGACGCGGCATAATAGATAGATGTCTCGCTAGGCATTGGAAAAGTAGAAGGCAAGCTGGCCAGAGGAGAAGCGGAATTTCGCTGAGACATTTTGGCTTGACTGGGTCCCTTAAGGGGGGCCTTGCCCTTTGATTTTCTGGGCAGGTCAAAAGATAAGCATTTACTAATAGCAGCCGCTTGCCTTGTACCTTTCGAACGCAACGGTCGTGCATCCGGCGGTCGGGTAGAGGAGGGAGAGTCCCGCATCCCCTCCGCGGGAAGATTGTCTCCATCTACTCGGCCGTCCGTTCTCCTGAGGAAAGAACGGTTTGCTCGGAGTTGGAACTGACTCGTAGGTCCTCCGGGAAAGAGAGCGAACTCCGAGCGTTAGAGTGGCTCGACCCAACCGAGTCCTTCACCATTTTGGGCAATGGCGCCAAGCAAAACCGGAGCACACGATCGCAAAGGGGAGACACGACGGTTGATCGAGCAAGGGGTAGTCAAGTCGATCGGCCGTGCGGGGAGACAATCACACTAGTTAACGATAGTAACACGATGATAAACGAAGCCCCGAACAGTGATATATAAACGCGCCAGGGAAGGAGCGAAAATCGCGCGTGTGATACGACAGCACCGTCACAAAAGTGCTGATTAACGCCGCGTGACGAAGTACAAATACAATGCGGAAGGGAGATCGCAATCGCTACGCACATGTAGCAGAGCGATAAATGCACTAAATGAAGGGAAAGGAGTGTAAACAAGGTTAGTAACCAAATTTTTGGAAGTCAAGCCACATGAAGTACAGGGGGCTAGAAAGATGGTACGACGAGAGAAGGAGAGGAGACCGGCGCAAAAAAAGATGGCGACGAGACTGGCCTCGCGATCGTCGCACAGGAGGTTGCGGGATCGTAGCACAAGTGTCGGCGAGATAGGAACTAGGGATTTAGGGGCCACGAGGCCTAAAAGCGAGCGAGAATGCAATGCCGAGGGACCAAGGTGCCACGGAAAACGCCACGAACGTGGCGATGGAAAATGCCAAGAAACCTCGAACCGGTTACGCGGACAGCCAAGAACCAGGACCACAACGATTGCGAGAATAATTCAATAAATAAAGGTTAGAATGCTAGCCCACCAATAGCCTCACACGGCAAGTGTACTCTCGGGGATTAGCGCACGCACAGATAAATGAGTTCAGAATACGAACACAAGCAATCTTTACACAAAGGCAAAGTATAGGCGAGACAGAGCACAAGACTTATCTTGCTTGGGCGACAGGCCGAAGTAGAATGACGTACGGGAACGAACATCGGCATCTTCCGTGGGTGGAAGTAGGGTGGGCGTCACGTGACTATCTTATTACTGCATTCGCCACAAAATTTTGGCCTGACAGAGCTGACTGACAGCCGTTTAATGCTATGGTCTGACATGGTATAGTATACGACGCCAAATGAGGTGTTGCACGGAAGTTTCGAAGAAACTTGAACAGTTCTGCACAGTTCAACTTGACCATTTGCTTGTGGCCAAAGAGGGGTTATTTGCGGTGTTTGAAGCCTAAATAGTTGGCAAACTGAGTGAATTCATGACTGTTGAAAGGTAGGCCATTCTCAGACTTGACAATATCAGGAATGCCATGCCTAGCAAAAATTGCATCTAGTCTGGGAATCACAGTCTTGGCCTTTGTTGATGACAAAAATTCTACTTCTGGGTAGCGAGAGTAAGCATCAACTACTACGAGGATGTATTCGCCAGATGGGAATGGACCAGTAAAATTAATGCTTACTTCTGACCAAGGACTTCCAGGCAATTCTGTCATTTTGAGAGGTTCTGTGGTGTGATCAGGGATTGATGCCAAACATGGTAGGCAGTGTTTGATCTTGGCTTCCACTTGACGGTCCATATGAGGAAATTATATCTTCTCACGAAGAAGTCTCTTTGTTTTAATGATGCCTTGATGACCTTCGTGTGTTATATTTATAACTGCTGCTGAAGGCTTCTAGGAATGACAATCTGTGTTCCTCTCAGGATCACTTGATGTTCTTCACTGACTGACAACTCATTGCAAACTGTCTTGAAGATTTGGAAATCAGACGTATCAACTGTGATGTCTGATGGGGTTTGCCATACACCTGTTTTGACGGCGTACCGAACGGCTTCCAGAGTCGCATCTTCTTTTGTTGCTTTGGCAATTTCTTGCAATGTCATTGCTTTAAGGACTGTATGGTCAACTATGAAACTGATGTATTCTTCAGCAGTCTTGGATGCCTGATTTGCCTTGACATCAAACTTCTCTACTGGGTGTCGACTGAGGAAGTCTGCAGGATTCTTTTCACCTGGTTGATAACGTACAGTGAAATCGTACGACTGAAGGCGAAGATTCCAACGTTCTATACGTGCTGATGGTCTTTGATGTTGGTTGCTGAAGATGTTCTCAGGGGTCAGAGATGACAGTGAAAGGAGACCAAAGACATACAGATGAAAATGCTCGCAAGCCCATACGACAGCAAGTGTGCTTCTCTTTCAGTCTGTGAATATCTGGACTCCACGTTTGTCAGTGCACGACTGGCATAGGCAGCGATGTAGGTTGTGTTTTTGTCATCTCGTTGTGCAAGAAGTGCTCCAAGTCCGAATGGGCTGGCGTCAACAATGACTTCTACTGACAAATCAGGATTGTAGTAAGCATAACTTCATTGTTGGTCAGACGTGATTTTAGTTCTTGAAGTGCAGCATCATATTCTGTGGTCCACTTCCATTCTGCATCCTTGTGAGTGAGATCACAAAGTGGTTTGGTGACAGCTGCATAGTTTGAAATGAAGCATGAGACATAGCTTGTCAGACCGAGAAAACTTCTCATATCCTTGACATTGGTGAATTGCTTCTATTTTCTTTCGGTCTGGTGAGATGCCATGTCGACTGAAGACAAAACCATAGAATTCTATGTTATCCTTGTTGAACTCACATTTGCTTTTATTCAGGGTGAGATTTTTTTTTTCTTTGAGAGTTGCAAAGACCTTTTTTAAAGTCTTGTCATGCTCTTTCTGGTTCTTTCCGTAGATTACAATGTCATCACTTGTGTTTAAGGATCCAGGAATGTCTGCCAATATTTCAGCAATATGATTTTGAAAAATTTCAGCAGCGCTGGTGACACCGAAGTTCAGGCGTTTGTACGACGAAAGCCAACGTGCTTAGAAAAAGTTGTCATGTTTCTTGATTCTTCATCAAGTCCAGTTGGTGATAGCCACTGTTGAGATCCAACTTAGAGAAGACTGTTGCTTGATTTAAGTTTCATCAGAATATCATCAATTGCTGGCATGATGTGTCTTTTAAGTTTCATCAGAATATCATCAATTGTTGGCATGATGTGTCTTGTGCACTTTATTGCCTGATCTGGAAGACGCATGTATACACATATCTGGATTTCATCTGGTTTCTTGGGTTTTGGAGCGACTACATTGTTGATACCCATGGAGTTTGCCCATCAACTTTTTCAATGATGTCTAGTTTTTCAAGTCATTCAAGTTCTGCTTCAACTTTCTTTCTCATGTGGTAAGGAATGCAACGGTGAGGCTGTACAGCGGGCTGAACATCTGGATCAACATATAGTTTCACCTTAACATCTTTAAGTTTGCCCATTCGGTTGAACAGTTCTGGTGACTCCTCACACAGTTTGTCAGCAACGGTGCATGATAAAGGTGTTGATGCCATGAAAGCAAAGTTGATCAGCTGTAACTTTTGGGCAGTATCAGCACAGAGTAAGTTTCCACTTTTTGCATGTGGTCCGGACTGAATGTCTCAGACAAGTGTGGATACACTGTTATCTTTGTCAGAAATATGTGCCTGAAACTGACCTAGCACAGTGAGTGGGTTGTGTGAGCCATACGCAAACATCTTTGTTGATGTTGGCTTTAGACCATGGCATGTTGACAGGTTGTTGAATGTGGTTTCATCAATGACACTGACAGAAGCACCGGTATCAAGATAAAAAGGAACGGACTCACTTGATATCTTGAGGCTGACCTTGGGTGTAGACGATGAATCTGCACTAACACCAAACACATATTCTTCTTCTGAAGAAGCTGACTCAGTTTCAATGTTCTCTTGAATGTTTACAACATGCATATTTGCTGCTTGCTTGGCTCTGGAACAACACACTTTTGCAAAATGTCCTGGCCTTGAGCACAATCAGCATTGTTTGTCTCTGGCTGGGCAATTGTCTCGAGGATGTCTATTACCATCACACCATCCACAAGGCTTGCTGCTTGATTGATGTGATCTCAGGTTTTGTTGACGTGGACTTTGTTTGTACACCACTTTTAATTGATTCCTTTTTGGCTGGTTCCATTTTCTGCGAACAAAATTCACACTGGCTGCATCACTGGGATTCGCTTCCATCTTTGTTGCTTGAAGATCAGAAAGTTCAAGGGATCGTGCTAGTTTCAGTAAATTGATTAAAGTCATATCCTCACGAAGACCACATCTCCTGAGACGACATGACAGACAACCTTGAAGAATCTGACTTTTGATCTCGCTATCAGGATCTTGAAACTCGCAATGGGCAGCTAACATACGTAAACGACTACAGAACGTGTGGATGATGTTTTAACTCGGCTCTTGCTTTGCTTGACGAAACTTGAATGTTTCAAAGTCAACTTTTTTTTGTGGCTCAAAATGATCCCACAGCGATTTGGTGAGAGTTTTGTAGCCATCTGCATTGTCTCGGCCTACCTGGACTTCATTAAATGTTGTGTAGATGTCGTACACTTCTTCTCCAGCACAGTGAAGCAGTAATGCTTTCTTTCGTCCATAATGTTCATCACTTTCAGCATCAGTTCGAACCGTGCTAACCATTTTTTCCATCTTGTGCCGACCCCGTCAGCATGAACAGAGAATTTCTCGAAGGTTGGGAGTGCAGTTGCCATAACTCGTCGCCAATGTAATAATGATGATCACTCGAAAACAATAAATTGTAGCAGAGCAGACGAACCTTTACTCAGCATCTGTGTTTTTAACAACAGTTACCTATGACGCAACTTCCTAAACAATTGCTGCATAACTTCCTGTTTCCATAGATACATATTAAACACATACAACACTACACATGGCATAAGCTGAGAAACCCCCAGAAGAAGAAAAAAACAAAGCTCATCTCCTGTGTTGCCCACGATACCCAATCGGTCAGGAGCAACAGGTGTGGTCTTGATGAGGATGGGAACTGGCCTACGAGACTTGATTGTTCTGAAGGAAGAGGGAGAGAGAGTGCATTGCATGAGACCCAGGTGAAGATAAAAAATGTTGTCATACACACCACCTCCCTGATCAAGTGTTTGCAAAGGTACTCATCAGTGGGGAGATCATGAGCCTGCTGGAAAGCGTATTCATCAATGACACTTCCCACACAGATCCACGCCCTGTGGTGATTTTCATTAAGGAGGTGACACACCAGCCCTGTCTTACCATCAATCGCCTTCCTGGTTGAACAGTGAATGGGTCCATTTTCTCAACTGATTATCCATCTTGTGGCCGTGGAACAAATTAGTCAAGCTGATGGCGTGGCAGGGGGCTGCTGGCTTTGAAACATGGGAAGGATCCAAAATCTGATCCCATCCATCCCACCACATGAAGCATCGCTTCATGCAGTGAGGCATGCAATGCAGGCCTGATGATCAGCACTAGCATATGAGCACCAAAATGGGGAGTTTGTATTATACTCCCTGTTTGGAGAACAGGAAGTAATTTATGTTAGTACACTAGAGAAAGCACCTGCAAACAATTGATCACACAAGTGAAAAGAATCCGTAAAACTATTACCACTGAAATTTTGGGAAATGATAAAACGAAGTAAGGAACAGCACATGTAAGCACCAAAAATCACAATCACAAATTGAAAGGCAAGACTGAATATCATAAAAACCTGAGTCTTGCTAGCAGACTACTGGCCATACGAAGATTTAACACCAAAGGGAGAGAGAGTACAGATTGACATTCAGATGGGCGAGGTAAGGTAAGGTAATGTTGCTTATAGCCCAGCCGACCGCAAAGGGCCATATCAGGGCTGTCACCACCTAAAAAATCAACTCACAAGTCATTAAACAAAAAATAAATAAAATAAAAAAAATCACCTTTCACTCATTTCTTTAAAATACACCTTCTAAAAACGTACCAGAAACTTCATTAAAATCTCTTCTTCCGTAAAATTAGGTCAGAGATACCTGTCAGTTATATAGTATTGCTTTAACCACAAAAATGTATGCCAGCAGAGCAACTTCTTGGTAAGGGCTTACACAACACATGGTACAGTATATCATACAAAATAAAACTTGTTCACTCACTGAGATAATAGTTCTGCAGTACGGGTAGGCATTCCAAGCATCTTCATGCACCTGAAGAGAACCTTTGGGAGCCAGAGCTCGGATGTAGCCCGGAACTTTGCTGAAAAAAAAAAATATACACCCATATATCCCTCTTCAGTGCAAGTGAACTCTTGGTGATCTCTTGCTTTTGTTTTTTTGCATGCTTTTGTTTCCGTAGACACAGTTATCATTCACTGTGTTCAGTTCATAACTTCTGCCCATCCTCTACTTTTCTCTCTGTCTCATGCTTTTGTTGTTTCCCTTTTCTTGCCCAGCATTGTTTGTACTGACCATACATTAAAATGAAAAGACATTACCTACAGAAATGCAAGCATGATCCAACTTAAAAAAAAAAAACCAGTAGCATTACTTGGCACAGACAACTGATCTTTTATTTGTTTGGTTGGTCCTCGCAGAGCAAATGCCTTTAATTCTTTTTTTTTTTTTGCTGTTGTATAAACCAGTTAGACAATTTCTTTTAATACTACTAATTCACAACATCAAAGAAAATATAGATTAAAAAAAAACACACACACACAAGCTGAAATGCCTTACTTTATGTGGTTGGTTCTCTTTGTTCAAGTGTGCTTAATTCTTCTAAAAACCAGATAAGACAATTTGTTTTTAAATTACTGTACAACATCATAGAAATAAAAAAACAAACAATTATTAATAAGCAGGATACACACAAAATCATCCAACCAAGTCATATAATCAGCACAACCATTAAATAAAACAGTTGCGATCTCCAGCAACATAATACAATACAACACCAACACAATCTGACATGCATGTCAATGTACACACACACACACACACACACACACACACACACACACACACACACACACACACACACATACATACTCTCTTTCTCTCTCCATCTCTAATATAACTATCACAAACAAGGTAACATGCTATGAGTATGAAATTGTAATAGCATACTAATTCAAACAAGGTAGCATGTTATGAATATGAAATTGTAACAGCATGCTAATTCAATTTCATAAAATGTAGGCTAGCTTGTGGAATCAATTATCAAGCACCTAATATGTATCATAAAAAAAGGACTTTCACAATCCCATGCACACTTCACATTAAAATAGAGTACATAAGCAGCAAACACACAATGATTCACAAGTAAAAAGAAATATCTAAAACTGTCCCACCCTATCACATCATCACGTATATCACCCCCCGTTTGAACAGGCAAGAGAAAGTGTTTTTTCATCCAACAAGTTTTATTTAAACTTTCTTGCAAAATGAACCCTATATCATAGTTAAACAACATACAGACCTGTTTTTTATATAAAATAACGAACAACTGCTACAGTAGACCTTTCTGGTTAGGCAAATCAGTGAATCACCAAAATGCCAACGTTTAGCTTCACACAGAGCTAAAAGAAGTGAATCTCCATTTCAGATGGCCTCTATCAATACACGGAGGCTTCCAGTAAATTTCTAAAAACCTGAAAGTAGGTACTCCAAACCTTCTTTCTATGACTAAGAGGCAGTGTGCTGTGGCCCACATTCAACTGTGATTTTCTACAGATATTTATTAATAAATCAAGAAATAAAAGTATGCCTGACAAAACCCATTATTTATCTTTCATTTCCATACATTGTCTTTTTTATTTTTGGTGGTGAGTGTGTGTAAGCCTGTGTTGAAAGTTTGCACTGTTACGGAGTAGCCGCGAGCGTCGGCCGCCATGCACGCGTCTCGCTCCAATCACTGCCTTTGGTCATCTGCTATGCGCTCGGTGGCACCGTTAGTAGTTCTAAAAATAGCATGCTAAACAGGAAGAAGAGTCGTCCCCGGGCATTCAACGGAAAATCAGAGTGAAAAAACCGTTTTAAAATGTTTCGTGTAAAATTTCCAGAATAAAACCAAGAGCGACATTTACACTTTTACACTCACGTAAATCTTCAGGGGTTCAAACTACATTGAGAGTAAAAATTTTAAGTTTGTCCGTTCAAATGCCGCCGAGCGCAAAGCTACAAAACAAGCCATGGTGCAGCTTCAATGTCGACTCAAAAATTGAAATGGCGCTAAGTACAAGACGGCATGCGACCCGTAAATACTAAACGGAATCTATCGAATATCGACGAGTCGTCTTCAAACCACACAGTTCCAGCTATTTTGAATGGTAAGTTTCAACCTTTTCCGACAGTCGTACATCACGATTTAACTATATTACTGTCATATATTTTGAAGATTACTTTTTGTTTGACGACCGAAACATCAGACCGGGGTAATGGTGGGGTCGTGCTGATGAGAGGAGTATGTGTTTAGTATTTTACACCAAATTAAAACTGCTGCTTAGATTTAATGGATATGTTACAGGTGTAGTTTGTATGACTTCAAGGTTTATTTTCTGTCGATTTTTTTTAACCAGATCTTTCCTGTTCGACTTAAATATCAAATTTTATTAGGTCACGTGACCATGACCAACAACGCTTTTTGAGGCCCTATGTCAAAATAAACAGCTGAAACTAGCACAGTTGCAGTAGGAAAACGTACAGAATATTAGATCTAGTTGTAAAGTGAGATGACTGCAGGCGGAAATCTAAACAAATCTTTAAAAAAAAAAGTTTGTGAACTGCATAAAAACGTCGACAAACGAATCACGTGTTTTGTCTTGTGATTCGTTTTGTCCACGTTTTTTGGGCGGTTCGCAAACATTTATTTAAGCTTTGCACAGAATATTAATTTTGAGCCTGTATTTCCATTATTAAATGAATCAAGCAGCGATTCTGAAACACTTGTCTCATGCACTCCATTGTCATTGGCGGTTATGGTGATAATGTGTGTTATGTGTGTGTGTGTGTGTGTGTGTGTGTGTGTGTGTGTGTGTGTGTGTGTGTGTGTGTGTGTGTGTGTGTGTGTGTGTGTGTGACTGAATGGAATGGATAAGCTATCATCATGATTTATCAATTAATGACAACCCTAACTCAATTCATTTATTACTTTTTTTTTTCAGGTGCTCCAAACTGTGCGGTTAGTGTCTGCTACAACGGGCCTTGTTCTGGTCAACATACACTGTAACAGTGGCCAGTTCTACACAAACTTTCTCTCCATGACTAAGAAAGAGGCAGTGGGCTGTTAACCCACATTTGACTGTTATTTTCTCCAAATGTTTGAAAATTAATCAAAAAAAAAAAATACATCAGACAAAATCTATTATACATCTTTCATTTCCAAACACTGTCTTTTGTACTTTTGATAGTGATTGTGTGTCAGCGTGTATTGAAAGTTGGTGCTGTTTACTGATTAGCTGCGAGCCTTGACCGGCATATGCACATCTCACTCCTATCCCTTCCTTTGGTTTTCTACAGTGTGCTCGTCCAGATATTTATCAATTCTAAAAATGTATGCCAGTTAGAAAGAGGAGCAATTCTTCAGGCTTTCAACTACAATTCAGTAAACCTTTAAGTTTGTCCATTCAGTTCCTGCTGGCCTAGGGGTATGGGGCCAGGGTAAAAACTCAAGGATGAGTGTATTTATTTTGTAATGGCATTGTTATATTCAGTATTTTGGCAATCATATATATAAGTTTCACTAATATATGGAAAGCATAGGCACTGGAGAATTAGGGTGGAGGGGAGGAAAGGGGGTGGGTGAAGATCGAGGAGGGGATTGGGGGGGGGGGGGGGGGGAGGCAAAGTTTCTTGCTTTTTAATCTTCTGAGCATTACTTTTGGCGTTGTATACTATACCATGTCAGACCATAGCATTAAACGGCTGTCAGTCAGCTCTGTCAGGCCGAAGTTTTGTGGCAAATGCAGTCATAAGATAGTCATGTGACGCCCCATCCTACTTTCGCCTACGAATTTTGGTACAAATGTCAATCATACGTTTTCATAAGATCATGCCAAGCAGAGATATTTAATTTGTATACATAAAGTTTATATGGCACACAAGAAGTTAGGTAAAAGGGTGGGGGTGGGGGTGGGTGAAGGTGGTATGGGGTGTACAATTGTGCTGACATGTTTAAATGTCTTCTTATTGGATAGATCTTGTAATCCTGATCATTTTGATATAAGTTACATGCTTGTATGTCAATTGAAAGTAGGGATGTGACATTTTATAACTTGTTTTGGTTGCCGATATGGAAGGGAAAAAAGTCAAAATGAAGATTTTGGCATTTTTAGGAGTGTGGTAGTCGGACTCGGCTAGAGCCTCAGGTCTGAAAACAATTCAGTGTATATTACAAGTAGTTGACATCAATCACCCATAGTTTCAGACATGTCACTTGCCAAATGGCCGAGTTACAGGCCTCCAAACATGGCCCTTTCGGGGAATTCTGACTGTCATAAAAAAAATTAAATATTTAAAAAATCATAACTTCGCTCCTAATTAAGCTACAGCTATAAATTTTACATAATTTTCTTAGTTTTAAAGTTGTTCTATAATCTTGACCCTATTGAAAACAACAGTCAAAAACATTTTAAAAATCACTTTGGAGTACCTACTGAAAGGCAGGGGTCCAGGGGGCTGCCCCAGCCCTGGCTGGGTACAGGGGCAGTACTCCTGTTGGGGAATCAGGGGGGCATTGCCCCCTTGAAGCTGAAAGAAAAATGCATTTTAGAAGGTAAATTTCTCCGAAGATGGAGTATGGCTGCCTTAATGGCGGGATAAAAAAAACAGTTGTATACACAAAACTCCACTCCCTTTGAGTATGGCTGCCTTAATGGCGGGATAAAAAAAAACAGTCATATACACAAACTCCACTCCCTTTGTTGGGTAGATGGGATTAATCCTTGCCTGTCTATACAGGGTGTGTCCGCTGGAATATCAGCCTGCGTATTCATAAAAAAAAAAAAAAAAAGGTAAATGGAAGGCTCTCGTTGAATGTAAAGTGGAAAACTATGCCTGAAATTAAAGCATAAAGTTCATAATTAAATACATATATAAAAGACAACTAAAATGCAATTTCCTGAAGAAAATCAAAGCTTTTTCCTCTAATTTTTTTTTTCTTTCAAATTTAACCTACGCATGCCTTTATACCTTTTAATCTCCCACACACTGTAGATTGTATGATGAAGAGAAGTGGGACTGAAGACTTGTCTTCTGAAGTCACTAAGAGTTATACTCCTGGCTTTGAAGTCACTGAAAACTAGAGCTACTACATGAATGTATTTTTGGAAGATGGCTGCTGGTATACTTGGTATAAGAAGCCACAATACAGCTGCTCTACGGATGCAGTCTTGGCATTTCAATTTGAAATCACCACACAAGGGGAATGAAGTCACTGTCAAAATTTGTTTTCACTATCTGAAATCTGATGAAGTCACCATGACTAGTGTGAGCTATAATCCTGACTTTGAGGGTCACTAAAACTAGAGCTACCACATGAATATACTCTTGGTAGTAGGCTATATTTGAACTAGGTATAATAAGAAGCCACAAGACAACCACTCCACATATGCAGTCCTGGCATTCACTTTGAAGTCAGCACAATGGAGGAACATTTGCTGTCACTGTGCTAGAATTCATCAGCAGATGTAGTCAAGCAAATCACAGAAAGTAACAGAAGCCATAATGATTTAGAGCTATTCATGTTTCAACAGATACAGTCATGACTGAAAAATCAAGACAAGATATTGAAAAAAAAAAAAAAATTAACAGTCACGGTACTTCTTTGAAAAATGCCTGATGTCACCAGCTCCTTTCAAGGCACCTCTTTCTCCGCCCTTCGGGACAGTACAGAAGGGTTTGGAAAGTGACCCATTTGGCACAACAGAATCACTTACTGAAACTGTAGTATCTGACAACACACTTAGTGTGCTAGGCACTACACCTCGTGTACTCTAAACAGTAGCAGAAATTGTTGCTTTTGTTGAAATTGTTATATCAGAGACTTCAGATGAAGATAACCCACTTGTTGGTCTGTGGGGAACAAGGAACACATGGAATCACCTTTTTGTTTTTTAACTCGTTTCAGGAAAGCTCCTCAACTGCTAGACGCATTTTTTCTTTGATCTTTTCAGCTTTCATCCTCTTCTTAGCCTCTTTATGTACTGAGTACCTGCCTTTGCTCATTTTTATTATGCGAATCATTTCTTTGCTGACCGGCATCTTCGCAAGCAGATGGCCACTCTGCCTTGATCACCAATTTCACTATTGCTGAGGCTACATAATTTTCTGTAGTCATTTTTCTGCAGTTTAAGCTGATATCATTCACAGTGTTATAGAACGATGATATCATTCATGGTCTTTAAAAGGACAACTCCACAAGTGACCCACAAAAGATGGTGAGGACTGCCTTGACCAGCTTAGACAGCACAGGATAGTGTGTTCATATCCTGACTTTAGATTAACACTTTAACTCAAAAATCCTTGTTCAAAGTGCTGTCAGAAGTAAAATCTGAAGCCAAAGCCTTCACATCTGCATCCACAGAATACTCTCTGGCTTCAGAGTCAAGAGTGCCCAACTCATCCTCATCCACAACATTTGGCAACAATGTTGCAAGATTCATGACCGCCCTATGAAGTGTCATCTGAAGCAGCAAGGTCAGCATGCTCCCTGAATGTTTTTCTTCCCCGCTTGTGCCGTATTTCAGCGACTTCAGACAAACAGAACAGACAGCCATCCCTGGCATGTCCGTTTTCGGTAGCCACAGGCCATATGTTTCAACGTTTGTATCCTTTTCCATCGGCTACTCCCATCGCTTCTGATTTCGAACGGCTTTCTCCACCTCCTCTAGCCTTGAGGCATCATCTTTCGTCAAAAACGGCATTAGTAATGATTGCTCTGCTATCGCACTAGCACGCTGAACACCAACTTTCAAAAGTGCATAAGTTTGTGGTGTCAAGTTGACCTGAGGGAAAGGGAGCACTTCGTACCTCTGGCATGGAAGAGTGAGAACAGAGCGCATTGAAAACACGAACTGGAATTCAAACGAATAGTGGAACTGCTGTCCAACTAAACGATTCTTCGAAAATTCCCTATTCTTCTGATTTTAAAAACTGGCATTGCCGGTGCCACCCATTTTTAAAGACCGGCATTCCGGCACATAACCGGCACAAAAGCACCCATGTCAATATAAAGTTTCACTGTCCCACAAAAACTACTAATTTCAGCTGTCATCGAATTCCCTCAACCCAAAAACATCATACATCACACCACTATCATACACTCACTAATATCTGAGATAATCAAGTTAGTTTCTGCCAACCTTTGAAGATGGTAGATCTTTTTCGTGTACTGGCCGGAGGTGTACTCTTTGCCACCAGCAATGAGCTTTTCCTTCGGAAAATACTTTGGGTCACCATCTGGGGAAAATGGTTCATTGACCAGTACTCCAGTCCCTCTCCGCCTCCCGTTTCGTTCTTGCTGGCTTGTGCTACTGACCACAATTGTGCTATGTGGTACTGGAAAAGGAAAAAAAAAAAAAAAAAATGAACAACAGCTCGTTCACTTTCATTGTCCTAATTGTTTTGTATCTTGCCTGAAGAAGACCTAAGAGGTAAAAACGCATCATGTTTTAGTTGCAAAGTGAAACGACTGCAGGCGGAAATCTAAACAAATCTTAAATAAATGTCAGCGAACCACCCAGAGAAACGTGGACAAACGACTCACAAGACAAACCACAACGCGTTTCGACCTCTTAGGTCTTCTTCAGGTGCAACAAACATGAAAACAAATAAACGAAAATGCACTTAGCTTTGATCGCTTCTGTGTTCAGCGCAAGAAAGAAGGCATTGAATCATGTTTTGTCTTGTGATTCGTTTGTCCATGGGTTTTTTTTTTTTTTTGCAGTTCGCTAACACTTATTTAAGATTTATTTAATTAACAACATGAAAGTCATGAGCAAAACCATGCAGCATGGTGCTGGGGTAAAACAAAGAGGAGCAAAAAACATGTATAAGATAGTAATGCTTTCTGTTGGCTTTGTAACAATCAGAACAGACCACAGTTATTGATTAAAAGCTGCATTTCAAACAAACTTATGAAAAACTGTGTATAATTTTTGCAGCCCTACCAAAACAAAAACAAACAAACAAAATTTGGACTTTGAAGTTCAAAATCCATGTTTCAATCACCATTGGTGGTGCTTTTCAAGGAACATTCACTAGTAATACAAAAGAAACGAGTAGCTAACAATCCCTTTCAAAATCTGCATCAGTTTCATGACAACCCCCCCCCCCCCCCCCCCCCCCCCAAAAAAAAAAAAAAAAAAAAAAAAAACATCAAAACCAAAAGAAAAGATAAGCAAACAAACAAATGCACACAAAATAAAATAGGAATATTAATTCTTCACAACTATAAAAGCAGAGGAGAACCATGAATTTTCTCAACTCATACAACAAAGTCAGCAACCCTGTATAATTTCAATGTTTTTGTGGGCTGGTCACAGAACCACATTTGAACAGCTCCTTTTTAAGTACTAGCTTGATGCCACCATCCCTGCCTATTACAAACTCTCTTCCTCTCTCAGCAGGCCAAATATGAAAAGACACACTGCTAACAAAAACAAATTATAAACAGTCAACCACTGAATATCTTTACCCTAGTTTAACAGAACTATATACAAACACACACATCTCTCTCTTTCTCTGTGTGTGTGTGTGTGTGTGTGTGTGTGTGTGTGTGTGTGTGTGTGTGTGTGTGTTTGATATGTTGATAGACAGATATAAACACATAAAATGAAAATCAAAACAAGATCAAAATTTTCCCATCATAAAACAACAACAAAATCCTGAAATAAAAAACAAACTAACACAAAAAAAATCCAAGTTGTTGCCACATGGGCTTCATCATGAATATCTATGTGCATATGGGAAAGCCTGCATCTAGTACCTTAACCTAAGGACTAAAGCTTAAGCTAAGCTTTGCTCCCGGCATTCTGAAGATGTATTGAAGTTCCCACAAACCTTGCACACCTCTTTTGTGTGTTGGAGAACTATTTGTGTTAACTGGCCAAACTTGATGTACATGAAAACATTTGGTTTATTTCCTTTCGTTTTACCATGAAATTCAAAGTTCGCAGAGCTCTGGGGACAAAAAGTGCAGTTTATGGATAAGGGAACTGTTTGCAGAAATTCTAATTTTTTTTCATCAGTTTCACAAGCCATTTATACCATGTATTTCAGACCATTTATTTGCAATAATTTACACACTCTAAACTTCTAACTGTGCAGTCAGTCATATCATATGATAATCCTTTAAGGATTAGGTGGTCATCTTCAGCTGTGCATTTTAAACTAGCTGAATGAAAAAAAAAAAAAAAAAACAAATATTGACAACGCTTCCAATGCACTTCGATCACAAATGCTGTGTCCAAAAATAAAATTAGCTTAAATTCAGACTTGCAGGGCTACATGTTCAATCCCCTGCATTGCTTGAAAGAGCTTTGCTCATTTATCAAATAAAACAGTGTGTCACTAGTCACCATACCTGGCAGAGGAAAAGTTCATCTTCACTCAATTCACAACTGACCTTTGCTTCACTGTGAAATAACAAACTGCTTTTGTTCAAAGCAATTTCTCCACACTGACACAAATACAACAACCACAACAACAACAAATGAAACAGCATTAGATAAATCACCATGGTTATAATTTATCCATGGAAGAATATTACAATTTAAAAAACAAAACAGCATTGCCCAAGTAATGAAACAAATTGCTTACATTGGAATAATATAATAAAAAAAAAAAAAATGTAATAAAAGAATAATGATAACAGCTTCCAACAAAATAAGTTAAAAACATTTACCACTATTTTTCTAAATGCATGCTTCGTGACAAAGGTGAAGAAAAGAACCATTACCTTCCACTGACATAGGCATACAGATGCGGCTGTACAAAAACAGAAAAAAGAGCATTTTAAACTCTGCAAACTTTTGAAAATCTGACTGAGATTCAATACCTTAGTAAAGACTAACAAAAACAGAGAGAAAACAGCAGCGGCAACCTAAACTCTTTAAGTAACGAAACACATCAAACTATTGACGACAGGCAGACTGAGCTTCGCAATACATCACGAGCATTAAACAGCACTAACAAATTGGCTCAAACACAGACAGTTAAGATTTGTGTTCCAACTTTGAGCCGGAAAAATGTGAGTTAGGATTACCTCTATATAAAAATTGAAAGCTTATTTGCTATGTTTTGCAGCTGTCTGTAAAGGGGAAAAATATTTTACAAGACCGAAATCGAGTCTTCTGTGAGAATGTACTGTGACTGCAGTGTTCTCCATGCACAGAACGTGGTATACCGGTCATGTTGATAGTGTTAAATTCAAGCATCAAACGAAAATGAAAACATTACACTGTAGAGGGACCCAGCCCCTGCTCAGCTGTGCCACAAAAGCAAATTACTTCTTGTCAGACACAGTTTTCATTACCTGCATTTGTTGCAAATTGCCTGCATTTGTTGCAAATTGTTTCTGCCTTCAGAATTTGTTAATTCACCTAAACAATCAATCACGACCTTGTTTTAAGTTACCTGTCGACATACATCTTGCATGTCCTAACTCACAAAACACTGCGTAACAAATTTGTGGTGGGTGTCTTCGATCTAAAGTCCAGGTGAATACCTCTCACAGTCTGGAACCCTCAACTGTGTAAGGTTCAAAACTTGCCTTTCTTTTGCTGCACATACTTTTTGTACTCCAGTTCTTATAGAACAGGGAGTACTTTACAATGGGAACGAAGAAATGCGGTCTGTGTGTCTGTCTGTGTCTGTCCATGGTCAAAATGTGTTCCACTCGCTCCAAACAAAACTTCTGGGCCCATCTTTCTGAAAATTTGTAGGTATGTTCATTATGGGTCACCGATGATGCCCGATGTTTTATTTTACCAGAATAGCAGTTACTAATGGCTACAGTGGCCCAAAACAGTTTTTCTTCTTTAAGGAATATCTCAGAAAGTACTTGGCCCATTTATAAGCAGTTTGGATGATCTTGTGACAAATTGGAGCCTCTTTCCATATGTAAGTGGTGTAATACTGAAAATCAATTAAACAACCATTTAAAAAACATTATTCTGCTGTTATTTCTTATATATGGGTGGATTTTAATGAAATTTGGTACACAGAAAGGTTATCCAAACAAATGGCACTTCTATATATACTGCTTCACAATTTGACCATTAAAAACCGTTATTCTTGACATCATCCAATTTGGATAAAATTTGGTATGTACACACAGGCTTTTAGTCCAGCGAGGACTAAAATACCAGTTTCAAAAGTGTACATCAGTTATATAACCGTTAAAAACGTTTATTTTGCCGTTATTTTTCATATACTGGTGGATTTTAATTAAATTTGGCAGATAGAAAGGTTGTCACACACAAATGGCACTTCCATATAGTAATAGTGTTTCAAAATTGACCGTTTAAAAAAAAAAACTGCTATTCTTGACATATTGTCAGATCTGGATGAAATTTGGTAGGTACTCAGTGAGGACTAAAATACCAGTTTCAAAAGTGTATCTCAGTTAAATAACCATAAAAACCGTTATTTTGCCATTATTTCTTATATATTGGTGGGTTTTAAATAAAATTTGGTATATAGAAAGGTTATCACACTCAATCTATGAAAGTACTGTATTTGACAGATTTTAAAATAGCTTTAGATCTAATAACTGACTGGTAGATCATGGGTATTTTCATAGTAAACATGCTCTTGACATGTACACACGTATTCAAGATAAACTGGGAGTACATTTAAATGTTTTGCATCTTGTTTTCATTGTTGAGATACTTCCCTTGAAACAGAATTTTCAGCAAATATTATCTTTAAACAGGACAAAATACAAAAACATAAAAGACAGAAAGAAAGGAGAGAGATAGATATTTTGTGGTTGCTTGTTTTGGATGAGAATGAAAGTGATGATGACAATCAATTACATTTGAAGAAGAAAGGGGGACCAGAATAGCTCAGTTGGTAGAGCGCTGGACTCGTGATCCTGGGTGACAGCTGAGGAGAAACAGATCTACAGGTCCAAAGTTGGTCAAATTTTGAGGATATCTCATCATCAGTTGTCCTGATGTACCATTTGATGCTTGTCAGCTTTCTCTAATGTGAAAGATGGGCAAGTGGAACATCTCTATTGGAAGCAAACAAAGTCATCAAAAAGATCAAATCAGAACATGTTACGCTGAAATTTCAATGTTACACATTGTCTTGCCAATCTGAGCTGGGATTGTCGCATTCATGTATGAGAGCACTTGAGCACCATCTCCAAAGCTGAAAATCTTTGTACTTGCCTTTTTCTTGATGACTTTCTTTTGATCTCTTTGTAGTCTAGTCACATATTCCTCATACCATTTCTTGCCACAGACAGTTTTGGTACATGCTGTATCAATAACTGCACAGCCATAAGATTCTGTCATCAGTATCTCATTCTCTGTTCTGTGTTCTTTAGTGAATAATGCCAAGTTGCATTGTTCTTCACATTCTTCATAATATTCAGTGTCAGTGTCCGTCATTCTCACTTCTTCTTTGTGTGGGTATTGTTTGGTCCAGTGAAACACTGGCAAACAGCACACTTGTGACTTTGTTCTCCTTTTCTGTCCATTGGGTTAGAGCCTCTTGGAACTTGTTCCTTGGCCATGTTCTTTGATCACTCAAACTAGGTGGATCTGGAAATCTACTTCCTCTGTATCTTGTACTATTCTTTGTCACAAATGCTTCTTCTCGTTTCTCTATGATTTCATCTCAACTTGGCTCCTGAATGACCTCCAAAAATTCTTCAAAGGAGACTTCATAGAAGAAAATTTTCTTTTTTCTATCAGATGCTGCAGTCAACACTAACTGTTTTTCTTTTTTCTGTCAAACTTGCATAGTCCAATAGTCTGAACGCCAATACTGCATCTGGATACTCCATCTTGTATTTCTCGCAGATCGTGTATCTTCTTTCATATTCTACAATGCAATCAGCCATTGACATGCTTTGCCCTTTCTTAAGACTCAGAATCCGAGTATGAAGAATATGCCAGATACTTGATTCTTGCGGTGTAGAAGGCCTATAAAGGCCTGTTCACCATGCCAAGAAAAAGAAATTACTAGACTGTGTGTGACATGTGTGGCACAGCCTACTGGTAGCATTCTGGGTCGAAGAGAGTCGGTGCATTCCCCCCTGTGTGCATGCAGTCTGTTTTTGAATGCGCTGACGGATGGGGTGGTTACAACATCATCCGGAAAGCTATTCCAGACTGTGACGACTCGATGGAGAGAAATCAGCTCGTATGTTCAGCCTGCAGTGTCATTTGGCCAGCTTAAGACTGTTTCCCCGGGTATCCCTGCTTTGGAAGAGGAGGAGTACTGGTTGATCTGTGTCATAAATCCTGCAGAGGTATTTGTATACGTCAATCATGTCACCTCTGGTACGACGATGCTCCAAGCTCGGTAGCTTCAGGCTAGCAAGACGTTCTGGGTAGGGGAGATCCTCCAGGGGATCTATCAGGTGGGTTGCTCTCTCTTTGGACATCTTCCAGGTCACTGCAGATTGTCTTGTGTCTTGGTTGCCAGACTGAGTGGCCATATTCCAAGGCTGGTCTCATTAGGGACTTGTAG
Source organism: Conus betulinus (assembly GCA_016801955.1). NCBI lineage: Eukaryota > Metazoa > Mollusca > Gastropoda > Neogastropoda > Conidae > Conus > Conus betulinus. The sequence goes on along the minus strand of JADBJO010004778.1, from coordinate 91,655 downwards.
AGTGAAACGAAGGTTTTGGGCGTAAGATGGTCAAAGGTTCTCCTTATGACGCCTAGGGTTCTGTTAGTTTTTGCTGTTATGTGTGCCACATGATTCTTGAAGCTCATGTCTTTGTCCACCACACACCCAGGTCTTTCTCAACGTCACTCTCCTAGATCAACTTCATCTTGAAAAAAGAGAGCATCAAGAGCAGTAATTAGAACATTCATACCATCTCTGGTGTTCAGTTTTGCAGTGTCGATCTCCAAAGCTCTCGCTTGAGCTTGTCCCATTAGCGATAATGTAACTGCTTATGCTTGTTTCTCAGACTTCACGTCTGTCACTAACTTTCAAACTCCAAGTTCCGTTTTTCCATGTCTCATATACTGTGGCCTGTCCTAAACTAGGGGGTATTTAAAGTTTTGCGCTACACTTACGCTCTGCTACCATGAAAAGTTAAACTAAAAATGTACTTATAACATTACCCCCTTGGCTCGTACAGATTCGTTGACTCTCTGCTTGTTTCCGCTTCTCTCACTGGCAAGTCATTTCCTTAGTTACAGTTTCATTATTTCTGGTAAGTTCATCAACAATGTTTTCAAAGCATGCACTGTTCAGTGTTTGGATACTGTCTTTCGTTATCACTGGGGTTGTGGGTTCAAATTTCGGTACAGGGAGATTTTTCCCTCGGAGTTAACATTGGTTCTGACTCCGTTCCCCATACGGTCCTTCGATTGACACTATAAACCAAGGTTCCGTATGTGAACGCACTCACAACATCTTGCACACACGTGTAAAATCCAATCACCAACTTACAGAAGAAAAGGCTATTCTGCCATTGGTATGGATGATACGTTACACACAGCATGCACCTTCCCTGAAGATGGAGTATGGCTGCCTTAATGGCAGGAAAAAAAAACGGTCATACACACAAAACTCCACTGCCTGTCTATACAGGCAGTGTCCGCTAGAGTATCAGCCTGCATACGCAGAAAGAAAGATTTAGAAAGTAGCGAATATTCTGAGAAATTTATATGAAGAAAGTGCATTACAAAAAGGTATCTAGCTGCATAACAGTGATACAACCACAAAGTGTTGTATGGGTGAGAGGTGCTCAGCATAGAGTGTGAACTTTAAAAAATCACAGTGCAGTGTGCACAGAAAATGTCCATCTTTTCATTATTATTGTGCAAGCTTATGTGTGACTGCCTTCAAGTTTCAACCATTATAACCCAGCCGACCAAACACTGCCTTTCTAGGGCTGTCAAACTCTCACAGAAAAAAAAACATATCATCATGAAGAAGTCATTTCATCACTGAAAAATCATATCTTGAAAAAGAAACAAACAACAGAAACAGTCTTTGATAACGTAGCTAAATTGCTAACATCTTATGTCATGTGAAATTAGGCTGTGCTGAAAGTGTTACAGGCATTTCCCTTGATATTTCACTCCCAGATCTAAAAAAAAAAAAATCATTTAAATGCCGTTATGGGCAAATGGACACTGCTGAACAGAGTTTATGTTCACTCTGAGCTGTGTGTACAATTTTTACACAACAAACTTCCCTGGTAACAAGATTAGAACTGGCATGTTATAACTTGCTATGAGATCACAAAAATGCATGAGAATTTCCAGATTAAAGACAGAAGAATGGCCCACAAAGGCAGGAAAAAA
>JADBJO010004778.1:0-85000 GCA_016801955.1 Conus betulinus | reverse complement strand
GTTAAGTTGTGTGACATGATTTCACATAAAACTAGGGACTATATTACTCACCGAGATTTTAAAAAGTGATATGAAAAGCATCAATAAAACTGAAAGGGTGTGAAAGTTTTTTTTAGTTTCATCTTTTTTGTTGTTGAGATAACTGATACACACCTAATTTACTTCAAAGAACTACATGAACTGGTTTCTGTAAACAAGTTTTATTTCCTTTGTCTGTTTTTAATTTAAGTTAATGAGCACATATACATTACACCAAACAGCTTGAATATGTTTGTTGTGGATCGTGTGTGACGCTCTGTCAGTCAAATGATGAGTGTTCATCTATGTGTATGAATATATGTGTGCACATGCACATTTGTTTATTTGAACTCTCCAATGTGAAAAGATTTTAAAAAAAAAAAATTTAGCAATGGTAAACAGTTTTCTATGGTGGTTTGTTTTTATTTTGGTCAAAGACAAAGTATTGTGTCTTCTGTTGTGTTCAGTGTGTTTCGAACATAATTTTGGTGCCGGAAACTCGGGAGAAGATGCCTCTGCTGTGTGTGCACCTGGTATTGGTTTAATTTTGTGGAGAAAACCGTTTACTGTTGAAAAATCTTTTTTAATCTTTTCACATGGGAGAGCTCAAATAAACAAATGCACATGCGCACACATACATTCATACGCATGCATGAGCACACAACATTAGACTGAAAGAGCGCCACACATGATCCCACAATAATGTTAACTCATACCTGTAAAACAGAAAATCAGATCAATCAAGAACTGAGAAATAAGCATCAATCCACAGTCAGTTTTTTTTTTTTTTTTTTTATGCTGCACCAATTCATGCTGATAAAGACTTTCAAAGACCATGCATGTTCTGGAACAAGTTAAGGGCATAATCCTGTCCCATGCTCTCTTGTCTTCATGTACACCATTAATAGCGGAATGGACACTTGCTGCATTCACAAATTTGTCATCCATTCCTGGGGCTTACTCTTCTGAAGGGTAGTGATGGGATGTGGGCAATATGCTAAGTCTGCATTCACCCATAGACCCTTGGTTTGCAATCTGATATGAAGGATTTTTTTTAAGGAATGATGTCATAACCAGTGTTCTCTAACTCTCAATCAGGCAGCCTGCTGTTCTGCTATGACTGGAACCTGAATTACATACCCAGCATCACCAGAACCATGGATCCAATGGTCTACCAATCGAGTTCTTCTGGCCAGTTCATCATGGCCTCTATGAGCTTCATTTTTTGTTACCATCACACTGTTCACAGCATCTTGTTGACAAGCCTTGAGTGGGAAGCTTTGACTCAATCCACCGAAGGATCGCCTGCACAACTTTCAGAACACGGCTACAGTTTGTATTACACAACTGACACCTTTGCTGGGAATGAAGTCACTGTGGTGGAATTGGATGAAGTGGATCGTCCTAGAATCCTAGAAAGTAAAATACAATATTCCTTCATACTGTGTGATATGAAACACTGCCCCAACAATATAATATGCATGCTTGTGCGTGTTTGTGTGTTAGAGTGTTCAACATGTTTTGCATAATGCATGATCATTACATAACTCATGCAATTAACTGCAATTATCACTATACTTACCTCTCATGAAGCTGCTTAATTAATTTCAAAATCAAGCACTTACATTCAAACACACACACACACACACACACACACACACACACACACACACACACACACATGTATACACACTAATATGCCTTCAAAAAAGAAGGCACACAAAGGCATACTGAAAGCTTTTCCTCACAGCACTGTATTGATCACAACCAGTCCACCTAGCATACCACACGTGTCCAAGTCACCGGTGTGTCTCATCGATCTTAAATCCTACCGCTTCAATATTCTGAGCAATGAACCGTTGTCGATCAGTTGTCTACGGCGATTCGAGAGAGAGTAGACTATTATTAAACTACTAAACGTCGATCTGCGCGAGGGGCGTCAACGATCTGTGAGAGATGATGTGAGGGAAGATTTCAAACGGTAATAACTGTCCAGAATAATGTCATGGATAAGAAACACGAGCAAGTCCGGGAAATAAACCTTAGCTTCCATTCTTTCCTAATCCTGTTCAATCCACTGTGTCACACAATTCGGCTGTATCAGATCCAGACACAGAACCGTGTGGCGATTGTCAGGGTGTGGAAATAACCCATGGACTGCCTAAAGAAATCCCTCAATACGTTGATCGAATTTACGACAGTCAAATACGGATGTGAAATACAAGCTTCCCAAAATCATGAGTTAAAATCAACTTACTATTCCCAAATGCGACCTGGTGGCAAGCCTGAAGCCATGATTGCTGTCAGTGGGTTCCGTTTCTGGGCAGCCCTTCAGACACTGGGTGGGCATTCAACTGACGTCACAGCCGGTGCGTCAATTAGTCATTGTTTGACACTAAAAAAAAAAAGAAACATATACATTTCGAGCATCCTCTATCATAATACAGACATAAAATTGATTCATTTTCAAATTTACTATGACATGATTGATGATGTATTTTTTTCTTTTGTTTTCTTTCTTCTTCATCTGATCAATTGATTATACGCAACCATACTGCGAACTTTTTTTTAGGGTCAAAGGTCAATAGGATCAGCAACGGGTGACTGCCCTCGCTTGCTCTCGACAGAGCACGGACTTCAAATGTGTTAGCTGTCTGATTTGTTGTTGATTTTATTCGAGAAGAACAGTTCAAAAGTTCGCAAGATGATCATGAACTGGCAGTGTTGTTGGCAATTTTGGTCATTGTTTTGGGTATTTTTTTGCAATTCTGTTTTTAAATAAAGACAGTGAAACACCGGTATCTCTTTTTGCAACTAAATACCCAGAAGATCGAAAGAAGGTAAGTTACGCCAAGTGATCACCGACTGTCAGTGTTACTACGAGTGGCAACCCTCCCCAGAGTGTCCACCCCGGACGCTTTAATTTTTGTGATACAATATTTTCTTTCAATAATCTCATTCGGGGAGTTAAAGATAAAGCCAACAATGAACACCAAGTTACTATCATAAAAAGTCCTTTTTTGATGATGAAACCTTTATTTAACTTTCAGAGTATAAAAGTGCCATTTTCTCTCCTTGTTTGAAGCAGTTGAGGCCCATGGAGAGGGTTCAAAGAAGGGCTACATGTGTGTCACTGAATATGCGCAATTTGGACTACCAAGAGAAGTTTGATTATTTTGTTTGCATTCTTCTGAATCCTCTCTGTGAGTAACTGTAAGGCAGAATGAGGGGAGAAGGTGGAAGTGGGTGTTCATTGTTTCCTCGTGAATGCAAGTGAGGATACATTTCCATTGATGTCCTCAGGGTTCATATATAGATATGTGTGTGTGTGTGTAATAATATATATATATATGTGTGTGTGTGTGTGTAAAAAAGAAGAAAAAGCTGGATCCCAAAACCACATGGTTGACTCCTTTTCTTTTTGATTACAGTCAATATTTCGGCCCCCCCCCCTTTTTTTTCAAACTTATCCCCCCACCCCCACCTGTTTTCGCTGTCCCCCTTGTTACCTATACTCCCATCTCAACCCTACTCCCTCACCATGTGCTCTATTCTTTTCTCTCTCTCTCTCTCTCTCTCTCTCTCTCTCTCTCTCTCTCTCTCTCTCTCTCTCTCTCTCTCTCTCTCTCTCAAATGTCAGTATCTTGCCTGTCACAAATGACCAGAGACAGTCACTCCCCTACACTGGATATTTCCTTCCCTTTGAACCCCCACCGTCCCCTCCCACTCCTCGTCTGCCCAGTTTTAATTAACAGTACATTTTATTCGACTAACAGCAGTGCCAATATGACCATGAATGGTGAGCCCCTGGAAGAAGTGACCAGCTTCATGTACTTGGGAGCAACCCTGTCAAAAGATGGCACCTGCACAGCAGAAATCCGAATCAGGATCAACTCTGCATCAGCAGCGATGGCCAGACTGAACAGGGTGTGGAAGAGCAACATCAAATTCCACACAAAATTCAGGCTGTACAAAGTCACTAGTGGTCTCCATCCTGTTATATGGCCGCGAGACATGTACACTGATGGCTGAAACAGAAAGAAGAATCCGGGCATTTGAGACCAGATGCCAGAGGAAACTAATCCACACATCTCCTACAAAGAACATAAGACCAATGATTATGTGCGGAACCTGGTCACCAACCTAGTTAGGCCCCACGAACCACTTCTGGCAACCATCAAACAACAGAAGACGGCATGGTTTGGGCAACATCATTCATCACAACAACCTCTCCAAAACCATCCTTCAAGGTACCGTTGAAGGAGGGCGCAGACGAGGACGGCAGAGAAAGAGCTGGTCCGAAAATATAAAGGACTGGACCAAAATGACCATGTCAGATCTCCTCACGACAGATACAACAGAAGAGCCTGGAGAGAAACGGCAGCTGCGTCATCACATCCCCCCAACGATCCCAGCGGTCAGGGGAATGACTGACTGACTGACATTTTATTCGATAGTACAAAATTTTAATGTTATGTGTTAGTAGGATGACATGGTGCATATGTCTGCAGCTCTCCTGTCCCAGAAGAAGGTCCCTTTTACAACAGAAATATTGGACTGAAACAATATTAGCCTGCGTACGCAGAAAGAAAGAAAAAAAAAAAATATATATATATGATGTGAGTCATTGATTTAAAAGTACAATTTTAAAAATAATAATGATGATGAAATACGAAGTCACTTCTGTATTGCTTTCTAAAATCTCAATTATGCTTTACAATGCCAAGAATCATACATGTACAGAATATCCCTTTTTTCACACAGACATACATGCTCCATTCCTTCTCATATCATTTCACCCATGATAAAGCTCACATAGCATAGTCTCGATTATAATACAGACAGGCTCACTCACACTTAAATATACACACACACACACACACACGCACACACACACACACACACACACACACACACACACACACACACATTTACACGCACAGACATAGACATAACGGCATGCACGCATGCGCACTCACTCACACACACACACACACACACACACACACACACACACACACACACACACACACACACACACACACACACACACACACACATCGTACAACTACCCACAAAATATAAATGATGAGGACATCAAGGAAAAAGACTGCTGGAAAAAAAAAGTTTTGGGATTAGTTTTGAAGGATGAGAAGACAGATGTGGAGGGTGGAGAAGGGCAATGACTTCCAGGCTTGTGCGGTAGAATTACTATTAATTTTACCAGAAGCTTTTCCCCCATGTCTTTCTGTATACTGAACTTTGGTGTGCAAAAGATTCTTTCATCAGCATAAGAAGAAAGGAGAGAGCTGAGTGGAATATAGATCATAGATGTTTAGAAGTTCAGAAAGGTGTTGAGATGAGGTTCCAATATTGACTTGGAACCAAAGACAGCAGGTTTTGTATTTCATTCTTCATTCGGCTGGGAGCCAGAGAGAGCTCTATAGAGAGAGGTTGCAGTGGTGAAACTTGCATTCCTTGGTTTGGCGGCAGGATTTTCTACCTGTTGGAGAGCTCTTAGAATATCCTGTGGACTGTCAACAAGAAGTAAATTACTGTAATTTGGCCTGTGCAAAGTACATGTCTTAGTTGCCTTCAGTGTGAGGTATCGGCGAGTGAGAGAATGCTCTCACTTTCATGTCTTCATAGTATATATGCAAAATCAGTCACTGTATAACGATCTGCCCTCAAAAGGTATGCCACATGAAAGGCTGGGGGGAGGGGGGAGTGTGTAGGTAGAGAGTCCATTGTGTGTACACACATGCATACACTCGTATATATAATGCACACGCACAACCATGTGTGCACGCATGCATGCCACACACACAACGCATACACCTACGTGCATGTGTGTGTACATGCTACATGTTTACGCATGCATCTGTAAATGTGTGTGTGTGTATGTGTGTGTGAGTGTGTGTGTGTGTGTGCATGTGTGTGCGTGTGCGCGCGTGTGTGTGTGTGTGTATGTGTTTGTGTGTGTGTGTGTGTATGTGCGTGTGTTTGGAAAGAATGATTCTTCATTTCTCAATTTTCCCACACTCCCTTTGCCCTTTGTCAACATGAGGCATTAGGCATTTATTCATCGCGTGTAAGTCATACAGGCAATACCTCTCTTGTGTTGTTTAATTTGTCTTGATTTCTTGTATATTAGTATAGTTTATTTTCAAAGACTTCATCCAGTCTTGTCCCTTTTCTTTTAATCTTTCGTGTCATTCTGCAAGTCTCTTTGTTACCTATCTTTTACTGTTCTTTCCCTGTGTGTGATGGTGCCTTTTTTTTTTTTGTTGTTGTTTGTTGTTGTTTCTATCCGGATTTTTTTCCCTTCGTTCATTTCCAGGACAAGGTTGTCAGCCACTATGATGTATGCATTGTAGGAGCAGGACCAGCTGGGGCCACATGTGCATACTACCTTAGTGAGTGTTTGTGTGTGTGTGTGTGTGTGTGTGTGTGTGTGTGTGTGTGTGTGTGTGTGTGTGTGTGTGTGTGTGTGTGTGTGTGTTAATGTGTGTTTGGTGTGTGTTAGTGTGTGAGTAGTGTGTGTGTGTGTGTATGGTGTGTGTGTGTGTGTGTGTGTGTGTGTGTGTGTGTGTGTGTGTGTGTGTGCACATGCTTGCGCCTGCATTGTATACAGTGTACATGTGTCGTGACATTGTATGTGTCTATGTGTCTGTCTGTGTATGTATGTTAATTTTTATATGTATGTATGTGTCTTAGGAGAGAGAGAGGTGTGTGTGTGTGTGTGTGTGTGTGTGTGTGTGTGTGTTTGTCTGTGTGTGTTGTGTTTTTGTGCTCTGTGTGTGTTTGTGCATGTGTGTGTGTATGTATGTTTGTGTGTATATCATATGTGTTAGTCTGTGTGTAATTTCTGAGGTGTATGTATTTGTGTACATGAATGTCACAATGTGTGTCCTGTGGTTGACAGCAGGGTCGTGAGTTTTCTCTTTTTCATCTGCGTTTGTTGCTCTCACCCATTTGGCTCATTCAGTTTTTTACTTCAAGCTGTACCTCAATTTCTCTCTCAGTTATCTATCCCCCACTCTGTTTTCTAAACCTTTCTCTCTCTCAGGCCATAGAGTGTATAGGAGCGAGTTAAAAGAACAATGTAGTCAGAAATTAACTGTCAGAGTCAGAAAAAGAAACAATGGGTGAACTGCTATATGAAAAGTTAAGAAAAAAAAAAGAAGAAAAGTAAGAAAAAGTAGCTTTTATTAATATTCATGGTATAAATGCAGTCGGTGACTTGACTCTGGCAAGTCAGAGGTTGCATGATTTAAGCCGTAAAAAAATCTAACGAATGCTACTCTTTGTGCCATTGGTTGATGCAAATTGTAAGTCGACGTTACAGAAAAATCCAGCAAGGAGAGGGAGGGGTCCAGCCAGGTTTGACTTGCCGGAAACATACCACATGAAAAATGAAATACAAAGACCATACTGGATCGGTCACAGTCCTGGTTTTCAGTGACCTTGCCATCTGCAGATCTCCACCACAACTGATTTGGAAAGTCAGCTGCTGGAGGAAGACCACAGAGTATCTGTGAAAGTAAAATCATCACGTCAGCCACCTGGAAAGTAAGAACACTCCTGCAGGTTGGAAAATGGAAAGCATTGACCCATGGAATGAACTGATAGTACCTAACACATTCTCGGTCTCGGTGGAGTTAGATGGAAAGAAAAATGGAGACAGACACAAGAAGGGCATGCTCTGTACTGTTGTGGAGAAGAAGACCCACATGGATTAAGGCTTTTAATCACCAAGCCTGTCAGGAATGCTGTTCTGGAATGCTACTCTTGTTTCCTGCAGGATCATAACCATCTGCCTGCAAGCAAAACCATGTGCACAGTAGTGCAACTGTGTGCTCCCCACTTCAGACTATAAATGATGATCACATCGAAGAGTTCTCTCAGCTTCAGACAGCTGTCAGCAAGATTGGCAAGAAAAACATCATATTCAGGATGTTTGGAATACTGAGGCTGGTGTAGGGGCCCAAGGAGGGCAGAAGAATTTCTGCCACCCCTACTGTAATATAAATGTAATGAGACCAATAACGGGAAAACTCCACATGCCAGAATTTGTCATTGGTATGACTTGTTTCTTGCCAGCACTGTTTGTGGACATAAAGCAGCCTGGTAATGGAGCGTGGGACTCCCCAAATGCTGAGTATCACAACCAAGTAGACCATATTCTTGTGAAGAACCGGAACAGGTCTGACATCAATAGAGCTCAAACAAGAACATTTTTCTGGAGCAGAATTTGATACTGACTACACTCGGCTACTGGTTGATCATAATGAACAAGTGCGTCAAACCATCCGTCAAACCATCCAGCAGCGCACAGGACCATATGAAGGCCTGCTGTCTTCAGTTAAGAAAAGAAAATTATGGTAATACTGCCATTATGCAAGATCCAGTGGCCATGCTGTGTCAGACTTCCAGAGAAGGGATGACGGAGGAAGACTCAGGGAAACCGAGAAAGCAATGGACTGACAACATTGCAGGATGGACTGGGAAAGCATCTGCAGAGACCCAGGCGTTGGCACACAACCGACAAAACAGGAGGAACCTGGTGAACTTTTCTTCAGTGTGGTGCTGCACTTACTCCCCATAGAACCAAGGGAGAAAAGGAAGATGCGTGCAGTTGTTGCGAAGTAAGATAGATTATGACTGAGAACTGATGGTTGTGCGAGGGGGAAAAAAACGCTCATGTGTTTATGGGCAGAATAGTAGTGGATGCGTTGCTCTTCATTTTTTGCATTTTGTATGTTGGTGGTGATGTTGTTTCTTCATTTGGATGTTGTTTGATTGGTTTTGCTTTGTTCTTATGTAAATAAACTGGAAATGTTATGCGCTGTTCTCATGTAAATAAACTGGAAATGTTTTGCTTTGTTCTTATGTAAATAAACTGGAAAGTTTTGCATTGTTCTTATGTAAATAAACTGAAAGGGACATAGCATATTTCTTACGTTCATCTGAGGCAGAGTTGATGAATTAGCATAACCTGTGTGTAAATTGGGTCACCAAGATACCAGCACATTATCAGCATACAGATAGATTGTACTTTATTTGTACTTTATCGGTCATGCCTTTGAATGAGCTGATTAGTGACCACGTGAACTTAGACCGTCCCACCCCATGACAGAGGTCATGCTCAAGGTCACAGAAGACTGGTAACAGGCATGTGGTGGTGGAGGATTGAGTCAGCAGCACAAATTGTAGAAGTCAGATCTTTGCCGGTCAACCGTTTGATATGGTTGAGCTTCTGGTTTCTCTGAGGTCAAGGTGATATGGGTGACAGCTGTTTAGAACGTTTTTTGGGGTTTTTTTTTTTTTGCTGAATCCCCCCCCCCCCCCCCCTCCCCCCCCTCCCACCCACACACACACACACACACACACACGCACGCACGCACGCACGCACGCACGCACACACACACACACACACACACACACACACACACACACACACACACACACACACACACACACACACACACACACACGCAGGCACGCACGCACGCACACTTACACACACGCACACACACACACACACAAACACACACACACGCACGCACACACACACACACACACACACACACACACACACACACACACACACACACGCACATCCTCCCTTGCCCTTTCCCTTTCACCCTCTGCCCCAACAAAAATGCAGTCTAAACATAAAGAGCTTGGTCGTATCTAGTGACCGACTTTCGACTTTGAATATTGAATTATTCTGTTATCTTTTTTTAGTTTACCCTGCAATCAAAACAAATGATTGTTTTGATTGTGATGATGATTTTAAAAATTGATGTCAAGGTAATGAGAGGTGATCCAAAGTTTTTGTCAACTAATGAGTTGTGCTGCCATTTGTGGAAAGTGTTCGCAGCACAAATTTCAAATGTATGTCAAACAAAATTCAGCCATTGTGCTATTTGGCATGCACAAAACTGGAATAAAGTTTTCATATTTGTGTTTAGGGTGTGTATGAAATAACCCATGATTTAGAAGTTAAAAAAAAAAGAATAGTTAAGGTGTATCTAAGCTGAAGCTTAAAGATAGTCTAACCAAAATTCATGCCCATTTTGACAGCAGAACACGGAGAGTAGTTTGTATTATATAGGGTGATTTTCTATTATAATGTTCATCTTAATGAGGGAAAATGGACCTGTCCTCCTGTGCTGTTCAAGATATTCAACAGTGGTCAAAAGTACATCCTACTTTTTCAAAAAGAAAGACGTTAAAGGATTTCAAGCATTTCCATTTGTGAAGTAAATGAAACTCATGATGTTTTCTGCGTGGCTGAAAACAGCTTGCGCTGTGTTTCGATATGAGAAGGTGACTATTGCATGGATACATTTTCTTCTGCTACAAAAACAAAGTGTGATTTGTTCAAAGCGATAGCTTAAAAAGTTTAAACCAGATGGCTTTAAATGGGAAGTTGACATAGTTACAGGTGTCCAAACTTACAGATCCTTTCAGATATTCCAAATAAACCCAAACCATATGTGGTTTGATGCTTACAAAAAAAAAACCTGCTATGGAATCTGGATTTCAGGGCTGAAAGAGACATTTTCCCTTACTGTATTGAACTCTCAAGGCTTTGTCCTGGGGTAATGTGCTGTGTTGAAGTTAACAATGAATGTAAGCTATAATGTAGGACAACTACTAGGCATTGAAGTGAAGTCAGGTTGTTTGTAGCTCAGCCGACCATGAAGGCCACTTCAGAGATGCAATGGATCAATGCGCCTTTTTTTTTAAATTTTCAGTGTTTTCCAGTCTGATGCAGACTGATGTAGTGTAATGTGGACTGGTGCAGATTGATGTAGCCTGATGCAGACTGATGTAGTCTAATGCAGACTGATGTAGGCTGATGTAGACTGATGCAGACTGATATAGACTGATGCAGACTGATATAGACTGATGCAGACTGATGTAGTCTGATGCAGACTGCTGTAGTCTGATGTAGTCTGATGCAGACTGATGTAGTCTGATGTAGACTGGTGTAGTCTGATGCAGACTGATGTAGTCTGATGTAGACTGGTGTAGTCTGATGTAGACTGGTGTAGTCTGATGTAGACTGACGTAGTCTGATGCAGATTGATGTAGTCTGATGCAGACTGATGTAGTCTGATGTAGACTGACGTAGTCTGATGCAGACTGATGTAGTCTGATGCAGACTGATGTAGACTGGTGTAGTCTGATGTAGACTGGTGTAGTCTGATGTAGACTGGTGTAGTCTGATGTAGTCTGATGTAGACTGGTGTAGTCTGATGTAGACTGATGTAGACTGATGTAGACTGATGTAGTCTGATGTAGACTGATGTAGTCTGATGTAGACTGACGTAGTCTGATGCAGATTGATGTAGTCTGATGCAGACTGATGTAGTCTGATGTAGACTGGTGTAGTCTGATGTAGTCTGATGTAGACTGATGTAGACTGGTGTAGTCTGATGTAGTCTGATGTAGACTGGTGTAGTCTGATGTAGTCTGATGTAGACTGATGTAGACTGACGTAGTCTGATGCAGATTGATGTAGTCTGATGCAGACTGATGTAGTCTGATGTAGTCTGATGTAGTCTGATGTAGACTGGTGTAGTCTGATGTAGACTGATGTAGACTGACGTAGTCTGATGCAGATTGATGTAGTCTGATGCAGACTGATGTAGTCTGATGTAGACTGACATAGTCTGATGCAGATTGATGTAGTCTGATACAGATTGATGTAGTCTGATGTAGGCTGATGCAGACTGATGTAGTCTGATGTAGACTGATGTAGTCTGATGTAGACTGACGTAGTCTGATGCAGATTGATGTAGTCTGATGTAGACTGATGTAGTCTGATACAGACTGATGTAGACTGATGTAGTCTGATGTAGACTGGTGTAGTCTGATGTAGACTGATGTGGTCTGATGTAGGCTGATGCAGGCTGATGTAGTCTGATGTAGACTGATGGAGTCTGATGTAGACTGATGTAGACTGATGTGGTCTGATGGAGACTGATGTAGTCTGATGCAGACTGATGTAGACTGATGAAGACTGCTTACATCATGCCTTTCAATTGCAAATGGTGGCCACTAAATGCATTCCATTAAGTGAAACAGTTACGTATATGGCTTTAAAACAAAAAATTCACTTAACCTTCTAGGCAGACGATTTAGCCCTTATTCAGGAGAATGCAGGTTTATGCTGGGAGGGGGAAGGGGAGGGGGGTGTTCATGGGCTGAGGGCAGTCTCGGACATCGTGGATTGCAAAACAGTTTAACGCGGGCTTCACGGAAATGTTCAAGGCCAAAGTCTCCATTTTTTCCCATTTAATGCAACAGAAAACAGACTGTATTGAGTCGTTTTAAGCTTTCTTCAGGGTTTTTTTTTTTTTTTTAATTAATTTTTTTTTTTTTTTTTGCGGTTTCCACTTGTAGGTAAAGCAGGATGGAAGGTGCTTCTGCTGGAAAAGAAGAAGTTTTCCCAGAGACAAGTACTGCGGGGACGCTGTGTGCAAAACTGCCATCGAGATCCCTCATTGACATGGGCATCCTGGACTCCCTTATCAAGCAGAATAAGGCCCATGTGGTGCGTGGTGTTTCAGGAGTACAAAGTTCTAGTCTCAGGTGGTGGTGTGTGTTGCAGTCTGCGTGAGTAGAAATTACAAAACTCCAGTTGACATGGTGTGTTATGTTGATGTCGTTGTATGGGTAGAAATACAGAATTCTGGCTGACATGATGTTTTATGTTGATGACTTTGTGGGTCAGAATTCAGAACTCTGGTTCATGTGTTGTGTTGTGTTGATGTCTTTGTAGGTAGAGATACAGAACTCTGAGGTCGCTTGGTGTGTTGTGGAGCAGTCATTGTTGGTAAAAGTGCAGGAATCTGGATTCGCATGGTGTGTTGTGTTGCTGACTTTGCAGGTAAAAATCGCAAAACTATTTAGCTCCTGTCTCTGTGCATTCATGGTGTTCATTGATTCCGGACAGAAAGAAACACATTTTCTGTCAAACCGGACACAGGCCATCTTGTTGTTAAGATTTGTACATGAAACTAGTCACCATCTCATCAAGGCTTTCTAAGTCTTTAGTTTGTTTGTGGTAGAGAGCATTGTAATCATAAGAGTTGCAGCATTGTGGTAGGTGCAGGTGTGTAATCATTAAAATTTGCAGTGAAACCTCTGAGAACAGGGAGATCAATACAGTGAAATGTTGAAGAGGAAGTAGGCTGACACAGTGAAATACTCCCTGTTGAACCTGAGCGGTGGTGGTGAAAGGTCTAGCTCAACATATAAACTTTTAATGCAGTCTCTTCACACTAAGTGTGGGTAAACAGCACTCAGTCAGTACTTTTGGAAATGGGAAGGGGGAGGGTAGAAAAAGGGTTGAAGGAATGCCAGTGTTGCACCCAGGCAAAAAAACATCATCTGGATATTGCAGATACGTTTCCCCCCTCTCCCTCCTGAAGGAAAGTTTTCAATGAGTGAGCCAGTTGCTGTGGTGCAGTGGTTAGCATGAGAGGCTTGGGGGGGGGGGGGTGTCCTGGGTTTGATTCCCATCAAAAACTGACTGTTGGCCACAGTGGAGTGTGCTGTGGGCTGAAAAGGGAAGACTTGGACCGCACAGTCATGTCTCATCAGCTGGACCACTGCTGTCCTGAGAGCATTGCTCAGAGTTTCTGACCAACACTGCAAGTGTGTGTATCTCTCAGGTCTGGTTGATGTAGGATGTATTATGGAGGCAAGTGAAGTGTGAAAGCCTGTCATGTAGTCTCTGACATGATATGTCCAGGGCATTGTCTTCGTTATCCTCACTGACCATCACAAAAAAAATGTATCAAATTCTGTAGCCCTCCATGCCCTGCGTTTGTGGTGACTTAAACTCCAATGTTCTGTCTTTGTCCATGCCGCAGATGATGGGACAACAAAGAAACTATGGGTGATGGATTTCAGTCTTAGAAACCGGGGAGTGGAGGTGGCTTTACCCTTTGAACAGAGAACTGGAAATCGAAACTGCATTCTTTGAAAAAGGAAAAAAAAAAATCTGGGTAGATTCACTCTGGAGCTGTAAACTGCACTTTCACTGACTGGAATGCGGGTGGTGGTGGATGATGTGGGATATGGAGTGTGTGTGTGTGTGTGTGTGTGTGTGTGTGTGTGTGTGTGTGTGTGTGTGTGTGCACACGCGCACATGTGTGCATGTTTGTGTGTGTGTGTGTGAGTGTGTGCGCGCGCAAGTGTGCGTGTGTGTATGTGTGTGTGTGTGTGTGTGTGTGTGTGTCCATGTTTCAATGTGTGACAGAGCTCTGTGATTTGTCACCATGTCAACTGAAGATAGAGTGAAGAAGAAGAAGAAGAATTAGAAGAATTTATGCAATCCGCCGATGTGTTCATTGTTGTGAAATTTTTTGTCACTGGACACATCATAAACATTTGCATGCTGTTGCTTCAGTTCAGTTAATTTGTTTATGTACACATCTGTTCAATTAAAAAAATGCTTATAAAAAAAAAAATTAGGAAAAAGAAGAAAAAGAGCTGAATAGAGAAGCAGCTCAGGTGGGGTAAAAGGTTATGTTTACTTGGCAATTTTGTCACATTTTGTATACAAACGAAGTATGTCTTCAAAATAACAAGTGTTACTGGTACTGTAATTTAGATATTTTGTAACAAAGATAAATAAATGAATAAAAATGTAACACTTACTTAACACTCAACTATGACGGTTTACATGTATTATGCAGCTGTTTTTATTCCGGTGGGCATAGTATATAGGTGAGGTATGGGGCATAAAGAGACTGGAACAAGTAGAAATCAGGAGCAGCTGTGCTAGAGGTAGCCAACCATTCAGTTTGAAGACAAACAGGTTGATTTGTATGCTCTTGTTGATCTTTGGCTTTTTTGTTTGAAAAAAAAAGTTTTTAGAGTTAAGTGAAAGTTTGCCATGCTGATTGAGTGTTTGTTGTTTATACTTTTCCGTGTTGCTGTATTCCCTGGCATGACTGGAAAGAAGGGTCATCAAAAACAAATTTTTAGGGTCTCAAAAATGGAGATTCTCACTTCTGTAAGATACAGTAACAATACATGCTCATTCAAAAAAGAAAAAGATAAGAATAGACAGACAGTGATGTGCACGCAAACAACGGATACTGTAACAGTACATGCTCATTCAAAAAGAAAAAAAGATGAGAATAGACAAACAATGATGTGCATGTGAACAACAAAAACAAACAAAAGAAGTACTTCTTCATTTGCAGCCTTGCTTTAGCAAGAGTTCTCTGCCCCTTCAAAATAAGGCAGAAGAGAGCGATGGCTTAAACAATAAACAAGTAGGGTTAGGTTTCATTTTCAACTTCAGAACAATGGCTTGTCAGCATATATGGCTGGCTAACCTTTACATTCTTTAGAAGCTAAAAATCCAAGTGATTGTAACCACCCACAATTAACAAACCCCATAGACACTAGAACATTAAAATCTTGATGAGTGTATTCATTCTCTACTACAGAACAAAAAACAACAACAAAAATAGACGTTTGTAAGGATAAAGCATAGGCAAATGAGAAATCCATAGACACCAGAGCAACAATAAACCCATGCACATGTAAATGATTCTACATTTTTATTCTGTATTGGAAGAACAGAGGTTTATGTTGTGGTGTGTTTATATCATTCTGAGAAGAAAAGGGTGGAAAAAGTGAAAAGAAAAATAGGATGTGGGCCTTGCTTGAAAACAAACGCACACACAAACATAAACAAAAATGCTCATATTTTGTTTGTTTGTTTTTACTTCCCCAGTCAGACAGCGGTGGAATGGTGAGCCCGGGAGGCCTGTCATTCATAGGACGCAGTAAAGAAGGCTTAGGAGATATCCCAGCAGCCATTGCTGTCAAACGTCTGCATCTAGATGAAGCCATTGCCATGGCAGCGAAGAGGTAATCACGGAATATCTGTGTGTGTTTATGTGATGTTTGGTGGAAATTCAGAGATGTCTGTACCTTGTGAACGTCTTGCTATGAATGTAGCAGTGACAACCAATATCTGTAATCTCTCTCTCTCTCTCTCTCTCTCTCTCTCTCTCTCTCTCTCTCTCTTGGCTAGGCTATATGCAACATTACCTTACCTTACCCTCTTGCTCTCTCTATCTTGAACTCCTCTGTGTGTGTGTGTGTGTGTGTGTGTGTGTGTGTGTGTGTGTGTGTGTGAAGAAAACTATTGAAACATCATAAGGATTAAAATATTCAACAAGAATTGTCTGTTCACACCATCCAACCTATTCAAACCTTTTGGTTAAGGCTGTCCTTTCCTTCTTACTAACATGCTTAGTTCCTGGAAGATTCATGTTGCGGTTAGATTATATATCTGTATACATGAGTCCACCTGCCAATTTATCTTGTGTTAAATCCAGTATTCTGTTGTCCCAAGCTGTTTCATTTATCAGCGTTTGAAGTTATGCAGTGTGGACATGCTGGGACTACCTTTACAGACCTTTTGGAGAGGGAGGGGGGTGCACAATATTCAAAATATCACAATAAACTTCTCACAAATAAGACAAATACTTGTTCTTAAGTAAATACATATTTAACATACATATAATGTCTTGTTAATATGTAAATGTTTGGTTTTTTATGGCATAGTAAGTATACAAACTAAGGTGGCATTGGGGAGAGCACAGACTTCTGTAAAGATGGAACAGTCCTTTGGAGACTGGCTTCAGGCCGTCATTTAGATCAGCACCAAATATTTTAAGGGTTGGTTTTTTTTTTTTTTTTTTCAATTTTGATTGATGAGGATGAAGACAATGCTATAGATTTCCATTCCAATCTGAGACTACATGACATGACTGTACTCAACGTTTACTTTATAATATATCCCGGCATCAGCCAGGCCCAAGAGATACAGATACCTGCAGTGTTGGTCAGAAAATTTGAGCAACATTCTCAGAGACACATCCATTAAGAGGACAAAACTCGTCTGTGTGGTCCCAGTCTTCCCAGCTTAGCCTGTAGTAAACTCAGTCTGGATAGGAGCCGGTTGGGCAGAAAAATCCCACATCGCTTTGATGGGAATCAAACCCACAACCTTCCAGCCAGGAGTCTGAGACGCTAACCACTTCACCACAGCAGCTGGTCCAAATATTACAAGTTTTTAGATAACAGTACTTTTGATTCATTTGCATTTTATTTTTTTAAATTGAGATCTAAACACATCTCTTGATAAATTTACAAAAATGTAGAAAAAATGCCATGCCTCGCAGTTTTAAAGGAAGTGAAAGAAAAAAATCGGAACCAGATTGGCGCCAGACTTTAACGGACTCATCCATCGGCCGCTTTCTGTCTTCTTTTAGTTTCCCAAAAATGGGTTTTGTAGAATTGGCATGATCTTGCAGACAGACAAGCCAACCAGCCAAACAGATGTGGGTGAATCGGCAACCACCATAGGGGAGGTAACTAGATCATATTTCTCACAGTCATCATTTGCACAGGGTGGGTGCCGATCTCCGTGAAGAAGCGCCTGTGAAAGAGGCAGTGTTGGACAGACAGTGCGGCCTCTGGACAGTCTCCCTGGAAGACGATGACAGAACTTTCCAGTCGAGGGTAAGATGACTTGTTTTTGTGTAGGACTGGTGTCTGTCACAGACCTGTGTCTCTTCTGCATTGGCTGTAATTAATTGCAGTTTTCCAGTTGGCCTTGAATTTATGATTTTGAAGTTGATGGGGCCGGAATAGTTCAGGTGGTAGAGTGCCAGATTTGTAATCCAAAGAGTGCAGGTTCGAATTCTCCACCATGCCATTTCGGTACAGGGGATTTTTTTTCTCAGAGTTAACATTGGTTCTGACTCCATTTCTCGTACAGTCCTTCGAATGAGACTATAAACCGAGGTTACGTGTGTGAACGCACACCTAACATCTTGCACACACGTAAAATCCCATCACCAACTTTCGGAAGAGAAGGCCAGTTTGGCCGTTGGTATGGATGACATGTTACACATAGCATGCCTCTTCACCGAAAATGGAGTATGGCTGCCTTAATGGAGGGATAGAAAACGGTCATGCATCCCTTTTGTTGGGCAGATGGGATTAATATTTGCCTGTGTATATAGGGAGTGTGAGCAGGAGTATCAGCCTGCGTACGTAGAAGAAGAAGTTGATGCTACTCTACAGCATGCATGAGGCCTTTTTCTTTTTTTTTTCTTTTTCTCTTTTTTTTAATCATGACAACTTGTTTGCAATGACCAGAATTGTTTGTTCAGAGGACGTGAGTGTCTGCTTCCATCAAGTACAGGGGGAATCTGCTGACTGTGGGGGAGAGGTTCTCATTTGCAGGCTTGTATATAGACTTCCCACCCAACACCTTATTTATATTCTTTGTATAAAGCACACAGTGAAAACATCTGATGCATTTGTTTTTCAAAAGTCTGGATTTCCAGCTTTAGGTATGCTATTAGTTTTCAGCTCTCACGTCCAGAGAAGGCGGACATCACTGGTGACTCGTAAGGTTGTCTTTGGGGTTTGTTTGTTTGTTTGTTTTTCTCCTTTTTTGTTTTTTTAACTGGGAAGTTGGCAGATGTGGTTTTCCAGATGATGTTAGTCTTGTCGTGTCATGGCTGACATACCCAGGCTGAGTTTCATTTTGACTTTCATTCTTTAGCTGCCTTCTTTGCTCAGAATGGAGCCAGGATGTTTGGTCTACTTTTTCCATGCAGGAGCTCAGCTTATATGGGCACATGTGCTGCCTTAGTTCTCCACTCCAGACAGAGCACGAAGGGAAATGGTCAGAAACACCTGTATGATGGAGGGAACGGGAGAGAAGATGGGTTGGAGGGGGGAAGGATGAGGATGAGGGCAGGATGGGGAAGTGGATGGGAAGCATGGGATTTCTTCTTTGAAAATCTTCTGTTGTCCACTTTTTGCTAGAGGTGTTTTTTTTCGCCTACTTCTGCTTCATATAACACATTTCTTCTTTACATTATGAATTTTTGTTCATGTTAAATGTCTCCCTTCTCTGTAATAGATATTTCTCCACACATTTCTCCTTCATATTGCATGTTTCTCTCTATATTACATTCTTATGTTTGTCATGTTACAGACATGTCTGTTTGGTGGAAGCAAACTGATGCTGATCGATTGATTTGGCATGCTGTGCAGTTTTGATTAGAACTAGTCATTCCATGTGGAGACCAACAGGCTGCATTAAAGCTGTAGTCCAAAGTGTATGTCCACACGTTGCTTGATTTTGGTTGTCTGTCTTTTTTTTTTTTTTCTGAACATCATCCAGTTACTGTTATGCCAAGGTTGTTTTTTTTTCGTTTTGTTTTTCCCAGTGACTGTGTAATTTCTGTATGTGTGTACTTCCCATATAGTCTGTACACAACTCATCTGATTTTGATATAAACCTGATTTTCATCATCTTTCTGTTAGGTTAGGTTACATTTGTCTTGCTCCAAACTTTGGTTTATCTTACGATTCTACGTGTAGACAAGGCTGCTGAAAGCTGTCATCAGAAGCCTGTTTCCAGTTGCGTTGAGCATGGTCTGTGCTTCATCCAAATACTAAATGACTTCAGGTCTTGGTGTGTGCCGACGGGGCCCCTTCTCGACTGGCCACACAGCTGGGTCTGGTGACGAGGCCCCCTGACAGTATCTGCTCTCGAGCCTTCGTGGAAGGGGGCACCCACTGCTTCAAGGCTGATGGCGTGGTGTTTTACAACAAGCACATGCTGCCTGGTACACATTTTCTCTTTGTTTCCGTCACGCTCTCTGCCTTTTGTCAGTTTTTGGCTTTATTTGTTGTTGTTCAATGTGTTTTTGCCTTTGAAGCCTGTTCGTTTGTCTTTGTTTTTAGGTAGTATTCGCCTTTTTATGATTGTACAGTTTGTAACATGCAGCTTTTTCCTTGTTATCATGGTGACGAGTTAGTTTGAGAGTTAACTGACCAGAGAGGACACAAACTGTGTCCATTTTGCAGTTTCTGTTTGCCCATATATTTTTGATTATGCATCGTTTGTGACATTATTATGTTCATCATTTTGTTTCTACTTCTCTCTTTGATTTGATCTGGGGAATGAAAAATGAGATGGAATGACTGGTACCATCAGCATGGCCTAGGCTTCGCCACCTTTTGGGTGTCAGTAGATGGATAAATCATTGTCTTCTACACCTTTGGGGCACAAGTAGATACAAAAATCATTATCTTCTCCACCTTGGGGGTATCAATAGATGGATAAATCATTATCTTCTGCACCTTTGGGGCACAAGTAGATACAAAAATCATTATCTTCTCCACCTTGGGGATAACAATAGATGGATAAATCATTATCTTCTCCACCTTGGGGGTATCAATAGATGGATAAATCATTATCTTCTACACCCATGGGCATAAGTAGATACACAAATCATTATCTTCTCCACCATGGGGGTATCAATAGATGGATAAATCATTTTCTTTTACACCCTTGGGCATAAGCAGGTGCACAAATCATTATCTTCTCCACCTTGGGGTATAAGTAGAAGGAAAAATCATTATCTTCTACACCCTTGGGGCATAAGAAGATACATAAATCATTATCTTCGCCGCCTTGGGGGCATCATTCAACTTGGAGGCATCAGTAGATAAACCATCATCTTGTTTACCTTGGGGGCATTAACAGATAAGTAAATCATTACCTTCTCCACCTTTGTGGGCATCAATAGATGGGTAATTCATTATTTCATTCACCTTAGGGGCATCAACAGATGGAAAAATCATTATCTTCTCTCCCTCAGGGGTGTCAGTAGATAGGTAAGCCTTTGGGACGTCAGTGTCAGCAGATCCAGAAGCTGTTATCTTCTCTACGTGCAGGTTGTCAGTAAAGAGATAAAACAGTATTTTCTCCACCTTAGGGCATCAGTAGATAAGCCATCATCCTCTCCACAATAGTGGCATTAGTAGAAAGGTAAAGCCGTTATGATTTGCTGGAAATGTCGATGTACTATATATTTTTTTAATTTCTCAGGATGGGCCTTTTTGTGTGCATTTGCTTAGAATATTATTTGTCATCGTGTGATGACAGCCCTCAAAGACCGCTGTAGTTTATGTGCAATATGGAACATTTAAGCTGGCAGTTGTGGCGCAGGTGGTAATAAATTTGCCCATGACAGGGGTTTGTGGGAATAAACCCTTCTGGTCTACTTAAGGAGACACAGGCCACTACTGGCTCTGACTCGGAGAATATATTCCTGTATCTCCTCCAGTGTTAACATCTCTTTAGGTCATGAATCCCATCAAAAACTAAAGATGTTTTCTTTGTACTAACTGTAGAAAATACTCTTGAAAGCAGGCAAACCAATTTTAACCAAATATGGTGGAAAGTGATCCAGTAATGAAGCCAGTAAATTTTTAGGTAGATACGGATCACAACTGCCAGTTGAGGATCTTCAGCCAGAGAAATAATGTTCAAGGGGAGTACTATTACTTCCCCTGGAAGAGTTTGGAATGGGATGAGGACAATTGATCCAGGATTTGGTCATGTTATTGCTAAGATTATTACAAACTTTTGTCTGAACATAAATACAGTTAGGTTACTGTTGCAAAGTATTGAATTGTAGAATATTATGTCTTTCTACTACTGACATAGATACTGGATTTATGTTTGTTTTATTAGAAAAAAAAGGTGCATGAGGAATGATTTCTTATAAAATCCCTTACTCTCTGGTGGAAAAACAAGTTTGTTTTCTCTCTTGAACTGACTTAAAGGGCAAATTCAAGATTCATTTAACCTTAGAGGAGGTCTGACATTTCCCAAGCTTCTTTCTAGTTAGTAAACTATTTTTTTTTTTATACCATGTGCCTCATCTTGACAATTCTCGCATGGTTGGGTCATTGTTCAGGGTACTCTGCTTTGTTCCGACACCCGAATGACGAGCTGAACTTCTGCTGTTACATCATTCCGGGCAACCCCAAAGTGAAGAGTGAGGACCTGGCCTACTACTGGCACCAGTTTATGCTGGAGAAGGACCCCAGCATGGTCAAGGCTTTGGGGGACCAGTACAAGATTGAACGAATGAAGGCAGGTAAGACTATTTCTTTTTTTTTTTTCTTTTTTGTCTTTTTTTTTTTTCTCTTTTTTTCCTTGTACGCAGACTGATACTCCTGCTGACACTCCTGTATAGACAGGCAAGGATTAATCCCATCTACCCAACAGAGGGAATGGAGTTTTGTGTGTATGTCTGCTTTTTATCCCACCATTAAGGCAGCCATACTCCAACTTCGGGGAAGGTGCATGTGTAACGTGTCATCCATACCAATGGCCAAACTGGCCTTCTCTTCTGAAAGTTGGTTTGGGGATTTTACGTGTGTGCAAAATGTTATGCATGCGTTCACATGCAGAACCTTGGTTTATAGTCTCATTCGAAAGACTGTATGGGAAATGGAGTCAGAAATAATGTTAACTCTGAGGGAAAAAAATACCCCTGTATCGAAACAGCCCCAGCAGAGATTCGAACCCGCAACCCCAGGATCACCAAGAATACCCATTTAAGGTTATGAGATTGGAGATCTTGTCAGACTGAATGCATGAAAAAAGCTTAGGTTGCTAAGTTGCCGGTTCTTGTATGGCTGAATGGAAGGAACAGCTAAAGCAAAAAGAATTACTAGTCCTGGCAAGATGGAGTGGTTGTGGGGAACAGCTGAAGACTGTGAATTGCTGCAGTGCATGAGAACAGAAAAGCTGAAAACAAACAGTGCTGCGAATTACTACTTTGTAAAATTGAATGGATTAAAACAGTGAACACTGTGAGTTACCAGATCATGTAAGATTTGAATGGATGAAAATGGCCAAGGCTGTGGGTGACCAGGTCTTGCAGGACTTGAGTGAAATGGAAACATCTGTAGATGGAAGTTAACGAATCTTGTAAAATTGAATGGATGAAAACAGACAAGGCTGTGAGTTCACAAGATTTAACAGACAAAAATAGCTGAGAGTGCAAGTTATCAAGTCTTGTCAGATTGACTGGATGAGAACAAGTGAATTACTGCAAGTTTCCCATCTTGACAACTAATACACTTGAAAGTATAAAAGATAAAAGAGTGATATATATTTTTAAAAAGGGATATATGGTTTAGAAATAAGAAAGATGGGTTGTATTCGGAGGCAGGAAGAATTTTGAAGATTTTCTTCTTTCTTTCTTTTTTCATTGTGTGTGTGTGTGTGTGTGTGTGTGTGTGCGTGCGTGACATGATTATTCCTATCACATTCACTAAATTTCAGCTACAAAAAGTCTGCAAAACTACATTGACGACAAGAAGCCATATATGAGTATTTCTGTACAAAGTGCCAATTATAACTGAATAAAAGTTTCATATTCATTTTGTTGAAAGAAGAGGGAGGGAGAGTGAGGGAGGTGAGGAGAATAGGAGCTGGTGGTAAGTTTAAACTGATGACTTTCAGGACAGGAAATCTTCAGGAGTCTTTGGTGCTTGTCAAATTATCGACATTAATTTCATTCAGACTTATCCCTCACTGTACCCAATGTATTTCAGTTGCTTGCAATGTTTTGAGGAAGAAAAAAGTTTTGGTGAGGCAAACTAACGTAAATTTTATGAATAAGAAAGTATTCTTGATTTGAAAATGCCTGATCGTTCAGCTGCTGCAGTATTTTTTCCGCATGAGTCTTGTCCGTGCATAAATGAAGTTTGGCCTCTGCATGTGTTCCAGCCAGTTTACGACTCGGTGGAGAAAAAGTGACCACAGATGACCACGTTTTGGTGGTTGGGGATGCTGCCGGCATGATCGACCCTCTGACAGGGGAGGGAATTCACCATGCCATGGAGGGAGGCCAGATTGCAGCCGCATTTTTGGAAGAGACCTTAACTGTCGGCAACTATGATGCCAGCGTCATGAAAATCTTTCATCAGAGATGGATGAGGAAATTTGGATTTTGACTTTAAATGGTAAGATGTGCAGTAAGTTTCATGTGTTTTAAAAGCAGTGGTCTTATGTGGTCAAGAAAAATTTTAGAATGCGTTCTATATTTCTGTGACTGTTTCTGCATGTTTTATTGTGGGCCACCAGTATTCTTTTAGAAGACATGTTTAGTGTGAATAATCATGCATGTGGGCCATACACATGGTCACAGAGACAAACACACCCACATATACACAGATCTCACGTGTGCATGCGCACGCACACACACACACACACACACACTTGTGGACACACGCGCGCTCACACACACACACACACACGCTTGTGGACACACACGCACACATAGATAAATATCAGGTCAGTTCAAATGTATTTGCATGTGTGTGTTCCCTAGGTCTATGATTTTCTGCCAGATGTTGTACCGCTTCCCGATTCTGATTGATGCTGCAACAGCAGCAGTTCAGCGGAAAGGTGAAACTTTTCTGCTGAAATGGGCCGATATCATGACAGGTAAGAGCTGAGTGATTTCAGATTGATATTCCACCTCAGCACCACTTTACATCTTACCAAAGTTATGTACATTAAAGCTGTAAAAATATTGATATGGAAATGTTCATATCATCCCCTAAAATAGCTGAAGCCTTGACACTCTTCTTCTTCTTCTTCTGTGTACGCAGACTGTGTCCTGCGGACACCCCCCCTGTACAGTAAGGCAAGGATTAATCCCATCTACCCAACAAAGGGAGTGGAGTTTTGTGTGCATGACCATTTTTTAATCCTGCCATTTAAGGCCTTGGTACTGTAAGCGCAGTGGGATGTATAAATCAGGTGTGCGGGAAAAAAAAAAAAACTGAAAAGTTAATGTTGGATTAAAGAAATAAAAACTATCATTCCCAAATGGTGAAAAGGAAAAGATGGTACCTCTGAACTCTCCCAAAGCAGACGGCAAAAATGGATGCTTGGGGTCAAACTATAAAAGGAAGTGTTCACTAGCAAGAGCTTATGCCAGTCCATTTGAGTCTACTCTTGGAGGCCGCAATAGCTCAGGTGGTAGAGTGCTGACTTGTAATCCAAGGGTTGCGGGTTCGAATCTCCGCCGAGCCATTTCGATACGGGGGGATTTTTCCCTCAGAGTTAACATTGGTTCTGACTCCATTTCCCATACAGTTCTTCGAATGTGTGAACGCACGCATAACATCTTACACACACGTAAAATCCAATCACCAACTTTCGGAAGAGAAGGACAGTTTGGCCGTTGGTATGGATGGATGACACGTTACACATAGCTTGCACCTTCCCCCGAAGATGGAGTATGGCTGCCTTAATGGCAGGATAAAAAACGGTCATGCACACAAACCTCCACTCCTTTTGTTGGCAGATGGGATTAATACTTGCCTGTCTGTATAGGGAGTGTTGGCAGGAGTATTAGCCTGTGTACGCAGAAGAGTCTACTGTTGTGAGTAGGACTTGATGCATTTTGAATTACATGTGTTCTGTTAATTCTTTAGTTTTGTATTGCATCTTTGTTTGTGTGTTTTGGACCACATCGGGGTTTTTTTTTGTGTGTTTTGGGCCTAATGATTAGTTTTTTCTGCTGGTAACTGTCAATATATGCTCCAGCACTTAGCCCTGGCTCTTGGCACAGCCAAGTTTTCTATATAGCCAAGTTATATGCCCTACATTAGAAGAAGTCATTTTTACACTTGGAGGCAGTTTTGTATGGATGAAATATTAAAGAAACTAAAGGGTGTACCATTAATGCTTGAGTACTTTGTAAACCAAAAAATTACTGTGACTTGTCCTTTCTCATGCTAATGCCAGTTCTTGTTACTTTATTTTGATGAGACATCATGACTTCTTTTTATTTCTAATGTTGGTCAGTTAATTTAATGAATAGAATGAAAATCAATCTGACAAGACACACAAACTTTTAATTGCCACTAATGTTAATGAATACAGGGACAAAATCAGGTGAGAAAATCAATTAGATAACATCAGAATTGATTTGATGATGGAAAACTGTATTTACCATTTCAGATGCAATGAACAACTCATCTGCTTGAAGATGGGATCCAGATTTTTTTTTTTTTTTCCAAATTAAAGATTAGAATCAGATTTGGACTGTTGTGAATTTTTTTCTTATTTCATGCATAATCTGTAACTTTTCTCTTTTGCAGGGAGGGTTCCCAAACTGGCCATGCTTCGCCCAGAATTCAGTGTCGTCATCACTTTTGAGTTAATTGCTCTTCTTTTCAAAAGAATTTTCAAAAGGCGGCAAAACTGAAGAAAAGAAAGACTCTAAGGGAAGGCCCGCACAAGTCATTTGACAGGTCATTCGTTCTTCATCATGGGTGCATGAACAGGACAGATCCCTTTCAAAGATTGTCTATGTGTACATGTGTGTGTGTGTAACCTTAATAGGTTTAAAATTAATGTTCTTGGATACAGACAGTGTAATTTTCATGTGGCAAAGCATTTTTTTCCTGATGGACTGCTGAGCTCAATCTTATATGACACTGCCTGTCAGATTCACCAGTACCTGAACTAGGAGTGTTATGGCCTTACATACATAAACACATTATATATATAGACAGGGTTCCCACTTTTCACAGGAAAAAAATTCAAGGGTTTTTTCAAGGGTTTCTAAAGGGGATATTTAATTTTTAAGGGGCAAATTTAGCCGTACAATTGAAAAAAAAAAGAGTGAATAATAACCTTACACATGTAATCCAGCCATGATGATAAGGTGATTACACTTCTGTAGTCTTTTCCACGCTCAATATCATATATATACAAAAAAAAAAAAAAAAACTGAATTCTTTACACAGAAATTGAGAAGAAATCAGAAAAAGAAAACTTTCAATCTGCTTTCCAGACCAGTATCTGACATGAATGTCCAGCTGCTTCTGTTTCAAGCCCTTGTTCAAAGATTCATCAAAAAGCATGACATATTCATTAATTCTCTACCGGCAACTGCAGCCGAGGCCTCCTCTCTAGCATATTTCAGGAGGGAGCTCAGCAAACTTTACTTTTAAAATACAGCCACTGTATGTGCTGTTGTGTGGAAGTGTGTGTGTGAATGGTTGACGGGCCTGGACTAGCCTAATGCTTGTTCTGGGCAGGATAGGGAGCAGGGTGACCCCTCTTGAAAAGGCGAATGGTGGGTAGCCTTCCTGCAGCTCCACACTTAACTGGTTTTTTTTTTTTTCATTTCAAAATGGAGTGACTGATGGAGAATGAACCAAATTTAGAAAGAGAAGGGGTTAGTTACCGCCAAGGACATTGACAAACAAAGCACAGGACAAGACACAATGCAATTCAACCTCTTGGATCTTCTTCAGGAAAAAAAAAATAAATAAATAAAACATATTCAACATTTAGGACAGTACAAAGAACGAAGAGTGACTTATCTGTCCATGTGGTAGGAAGAATGGCCGCCAGACGGAAACGACAGAGGGGATTATGGGAGAGGAAAAAAGGGGGGGGGGGGGGGGGGTGAAACGATGGGGTTGTGTTGCTGGTTTAGTGGGGTGGTGTGTGATATATTTGTGATGGTTGTGGTTAAGGTGGATTAATAATAATTCTAAGGGGGGCAGGGGGGGATTTTTATATTATATAATTTTTATATTATGTATCTTTTTTTTTTATATTATATATATAGAAGGGATAGTAATGATAATAATGATAGTGGTAGTGATTATGATAACTAATGAATAAAATGAAAGTAACTTAATAAAAAAAATAAGTGAATAAAATATTGATATTTTTTTTTTTTTTTGTTTGTGTGTGTGTGTGTGTGTGTGTGTGTGTGTGTGTGTGTGTGTGTGTAGGATAGCTGGTAGGTAAGTTTGGGGGGAGGGGTGTGGTATGAATGCTGTCTTTTTGAACAAAGTAGGACGTTTTTTTTCTTTTCTTTTCTTTTAACAAATGCGCACTTAAATGAGTCACTTAAAGTCTACGGAGACGACGTGACGATTGATTTGAAGATTCAGTCTGTGATTTCACTCTTTTTTCAGTTCTGACAGAAAGAAGGAGCAATGCCCAAAAGTTGCAAGATATCTGCTTTTGGTTTCCCCACACCGATAGTTCATCGCAATCGAGGAATATGGAAACATTGCTGCAAACAGTTTCGCGTTGTCTTCAGCAGATCGGAAACTGTTACGATTGTTGATGGCATGAATCGTCCACAACACTTCAGCTTTCAACACATCTGTCCCACTTGCTGTTATTGTGGATTGGTTGACGATTCTTACTAAGGATAGGGTCTGACCCGATCTGATGAATTTGATGATTGCCGAACGAAGTCCGTAAGACTACCAACCGGCCTACTCGCTTTATCCAATTCCACGTATTTTTTTTCCTCTTTCCATGATTTGCAACCGCCGATTCGCCCTTTGTCCGAACATAAACGGTCTTTTTGCACTTTTACAGAAAAACGCATGTTTGTTGTCTCTGCATTCAGTGATACAGCTTCGATATTCTTCCTTCTGTAGCCACAACGGATCAAATGCGTAATTTCCCTTCGGAACAGACGCAACAGTATCGGACTTCGACGAAGATGAGGGAGCATGGCGCCCTTTGTCGGAAGTCGAACTGCGCATGCGCAAACGATAACCGACTATTGAATTGCTTCCCTTTACTTGAAAAGCAGACGACACGCAACACGATTCGAGAGGCGAAAATCGATGTCCGAAGTCTCGTTCGCGTTTGTTCTCCGATTCGTCTTCAAACGTTACGGTCAGTTTTGGTCCGAAAACGATTTTTAAGGGGATTTCAAGGGATATCTGCAGTTTTCAAGGGTTTTCAAGGGCCTTTTGACCCCAGTTGAAATTTAAAGGGTTTTCAAGGGTCTTCAAGGGGCGTACGAACCCTGATAGAGAGTGAGATCCTTTTCAAAGATTTTGTCTATGTGTACATGTGTGTGTGTGTGTGTGTAACCTTAATAGATTTAATCTTCTTGGATACAATGTAATTTTCATGTGGCAAAGCATTTTTTGCTGATGGACTGCTAAGCTCAATCTTTTATAACACAGCCTTTCATATTCTCCAGCACCTGAACTAGGAGTGTAATGGCCTTACATATATAAACAGATGTATATATATATATATGTATATGCCCATGTCAGCAATATATCATATATGACCAACCACAGTGGTTTGTGGGCTAGGAGATTGTGGGTTCCAATCCCATCAAAGGTAAAATATTTGTAGGGGTTTGGGTTGTTTTTGAAGTCTCAGGCAGGCTTCTGTCCAAGACTGTTGTGTTAAATGGAAGATTAGCCTGTAGAGCCCAGATTTCACCCTCTTAAATGAATCATCTCAAGACAGTGTTGCTCAAACTTCTTGACCAGCACATCCTAGAGTGTTTCAAGCGTAGTCAAAGCCAGGATGCGTTCTGAAAAGTGAAGAAGAATGCAGCTCTGTCAGATAGTCCAAGACCATATATCGAACTCTTTAGCAACATCGTTAAGAGAGTTTCAGATTGAGGTGAGGTCCTTTATGCCCTGCTGTCATGATGAGCCTTTTGTCTGTTGTTTATCTGTTTTGTTTTTGTAAATGGTGGCATGTTTGTCGAGATTTCATTCCCATCTCCATGCTAGCAGCTAGTTCAAGTATAGGTATTCAACGTCACCAAATTTATGGGGACTGTCATTGAATGGAAGCTGGTGGCACTCTAAAGACACGAACACTCACCTTTTTTGGTTCCTCAGCTGTGCTGTTATTTTACTAAGGAATATGCTGGATCAGAAGAGGCATCACTGAATCGATTCGGCAACAGTTCTGCGTCATGCCACCGAGATGGTACGGAAGATGAGAAAATCATGACATCTCTAATTAGAACTCCCATAACCCAGTAGTGGTAGGGACAGTGAGCTATTTGAGGTTCACCATGTCCAGGACATAGTATTATGGAGGGGCAGAGCCAACCCTCTCTTTCCACCGACTTAACCTTCCCTGATTTGAATCGGTATCTACTTACCGTTGTGTGTTTAGAGAGTGTCTGCAAGGCATAAAAATGCAACTCCACAAGGGGTTCAAGTCAGGACCATTTGCTCCAAAGGCAAAGGCTCTGATCATCATTTGATTGCTTACTGTATATACACACAAATTTTGTATATCATACACTAAAAAATTTGTGTACTTATTTTGTACCATTCCACATTTGCCAAAGAGCAAATCTTACACATGTGGGCATGTACATAAAGTGTTTATATTATGGTTTAAGATTTTTGCAATCCAAAGACTGAATTTAAGTTGTTGATTTGTGGTAAATCAAAATTTTTTAAATATATTTGAGATAAGTATTTGTTTCCGATACATATTGTTTCAATACATGTTATGTGATTATGTACAAATTATATGCACACTCCTCTTTGTATCATGAAAACAATTTCTTTTGCATTCTGGAAGATTTTTTTTTTTAAAGGATGATTTGTACTATGACATATTTGGTCGAAAACATATTCAATTGTTGATAGTTTTTACACACCTCCCCCCACCTTCCCCCCCCCCCCAACCTCCGTCAGTCTCGCTGGTCTAACTTTAACCATGTGTGCACTTGCCACGTGTACATTTGTGCAACTTTTACCCACTGTAAACCAAGCCACATACACAACGGTTAACAACGTACACTTCAGTTCCTTTTCAGTTTTGCCTTATGAGACTGTTTGGCTTTCTCATACTTTAACAACTATGCAGTTCTGAATTGGTCAAAGGCAAAGGTTCATTTCAAGCTGGAAGCAAATGAAAAGGTGCATGTGTTTTTGTCCCGCAGACAGAATATTGTATGGTCTTTGCAACTCAGGACAGACCAGACCAGAGATCACTCTTTGATCTTGCGACTGATTCCTGGGGCTGTGTAGCAAGCCATCATCTTTGGGAGGGCCATTGCAGTCAATGGTTACCAAAAATAGTAACATAGAAGGACTGACGTCCAGTGACAGCAAAATTCAGTGAACTTTGCTCATTTGCGATACCGACTACATGGTCTCTTGCCAACAAAATGCGGCTGGTGGCGGTCGCTTTCATTGAACCAGCAGTCTGTTCAACCATCTGTCTTTTAAACTGGCTCCTGAACCTTTTGTTCCATACTACATTTTCATTTTCAACGAGTCCAACGAGCCAGTTTGTGACCCGTTCTGTCCTTCCCTCTCTAGTTTGTGACCCATTTTGTCCTTCCTTCTCTGGTGTTGTTTTCCAGTTTGTGACCCATTCTGTCCTTCCCTCTCTGGGGTTTTCCAGTTTTTGACCCATTCTGTCCTTCCCTCTCTGGTGTTGTTTTCCAGTTGTAAATCCATTCTGTCCTTCCCTTTCTGGTGGTGTTTTCCTGTTTGTGACCCATTCTGTCCTTCCCTCTCTGGTGCTGTTCTCCAGTTTGTGACCCATTCTGTCCTTCCCTCTCTGGTGTTGTTTTCCAGTTTGTGACCCATTCCGTCCTTCTCTCTCTGGTGTTGTTTTTCCAGTTTGTGACCCATTCTGTCCTTCCTTCTCTGGTGGTGTTTTCCTGTTTGTGACCCATTCTGTCCTTCCCTCTCTGGTGCTGTTTTCCAGTTTGCGACCCATTCTGTCCTTCCCGCTCTGGTGTTTCCTGTTTGTGACCCATTCTGTCCTTCCCTCTGTTATTTTCCAGTTTATGACCCAATCTGTCCTTCCCTGTCTGGTGTTTTCTGGTTTGTGACCCATTCTCTCCTTCCCTCTCTAGTTTGTGACCCATTCTGTCCATTCCTCTCTGGTGTTGTTGTTTTCCAGTTTGTGAACCATTCTGTCCTTCCCTCTCTGGTGTTATTTCCAGCTTGTGAACCATTCTGTCCTTCCCTCTCTAGTTTTGTTTTCCATTTTGTGACCCATTCTGGGTTTTGTTT
Organism: Conus betulinus; assembly: GCA_016801955.1. Lineage (NCBI taxonomy): Eukaryota > Metazoa > Mollusca > Gastropoda > Neogastropoda > Conidae > Conus > Conus betulinus. The sequence goes on along the minus strand of JADBJO010004778.1, from coordinate 53,239 downwards.
CCAGTTTGTGTGACCATTCTGTCCTTCCCTCTCTAGTGTTGTTTTCCCGTTTGTGACCCATTCTGTCCTTCCCTCTCTGGTGTCGTTTTCCAGTTTGTGACCCATTCTGTCCTTCCCTCTCTGGTGTTTTTCCCCCCTGTTTGTGACCCATTCTGTCCTTCCCCTTCTGGTGTCGTTTTCCAGTTTGTGACCCATTCTGTCCTTCCCTCTCAGGTGTTTTCTTCTTTGTGACCCATTCTGTCCTTCCCTCTATGGCAGTTGAGACGGTTCTTGCAGTTAAAATTGAGAAAATGAAATAGAATAAAATTCTCTCGTTATTGGCCAGTAAAACAGTAAAACTGCGTAGACCTGTCACTGATCTGTGTCAAGGGAAAATAATCAGAAATCCAGAATAGGCAGAAATTAAAATGTAAAAAAATTGTTTTTTAAGGTGTCTGAGGAAGGGACTCAACCCTTGTGCAGTTGACGTCTCGGATGAAGATTGTCTCTCATCTTGATCCTGTGTATGTGTGTGCGTTCTCGTCTTTTGTTCGGCATTTTCTCTTTGACTTTTTATCATTTCGAACTTCAAGGTCTTAAAATTCAATCACTTCAAAATATTGACAATACAAACCTAATCAAATTGAACGCGTGGTCAGAATTGAAACCAACACCCTGTCCTGTGGGCTACGTCTGCTCAGGATGCATGTGTTTGTATGTCGATACTTCTACACACATTCCTCAGGAGTGTGTATGTGTGTGTTCAGGTATCAAAACTACAATGATGAAAACTGCACAAAATGATGTTCCTCATAAGATAACAACTCTTCACAAGCCAAACCAGTTGGAAAGCATTTTTCATGTGCATTGTAAGGTCTGAAGTAGACATTCAGTTCATAATCGGTTTTGTATATCAAAGAAAGTTACTTATTCTTGCATGTACTTGAATTTTGTCTTAAAAGCTGGACTGTCCAGTTCCTCACTCCCTTATGACATTTTCTTACCCCCCCCCCCCCCCCCCCCCTCGAAAATGTTGGTAGCCTTGTCATGTAAATACTAGAAGCAGTTCCAATTTTAAATCGCTTTTCGCATTTGTGATGACAGCATTGTTGTGTGTAAATTGTGTATGTTGTTTCTCTTCATGTTTACTGCGTGAGTAAATTGTTCATTACATTTGCAAGTTGACCAGTATAACTGACATGCGTTCTTATGTACTGAAAATTTACTACTTGATAACCAAGGTGCTACAGCTGGGGTGCTATTGTAAAATGTCCTGGAAGGAGACAGTCTCCATTTTTTTTTCTTTTTTTTTTTTTTTTCTTTTTTTTTTTTTTTACTTTACAGTATCTCTGTCATTTTCTGGAACGGTACTGTCACAAACTGCTCTGAAGAGAAGTGCCTTAGCTACAGAGCGTTTACAGTGACATGGGCTCTGTAACATTATGACTGATGTACTACAAGCTCGAGTCAATGAAGAGCAAGTTGCACCCTGACCAAAGTCTTCAGCAACATGCAATTGAGTTGGTCTTCATTGTACAGGTTGGCTATACACTGCTGTATGGAAATAGTGGTCAGAGATCCAATAAAGAGGATCTTGTCACTGCTTCAGACATTTCAGAACTCTGAACTCATTTTTCTTTCAAATGCTCAGATTTTCTTCGGTTGTGAATACATTGGACATATCTTTGTTTTCCAGAGTGAGTTATCTTTTGGACCTGTTTTATAAGTGTACTGTATGTGTATCAATAAAATGAAATATATGTGTATGTGTTTGCACATGGTTAAGTATGTGTGTACATGTTTGCTCTTGGTATATATGCATTCAACGTTTGGTATGTGTGTACATGTCTACTGGCACTCCAGTCCACAAACATTTCACATGAGGATAAAACCACCTGATATAGATGTGATGTCAACGGTGATCATCATATCATCTCTTGAGACCCATCCTCCAACAGTCTACTTACTGCGTGGAATAAATGAAGACAGTAGCCCTTATTTCATCTTGTAAATGGTGCAGGATTCACGTTCCAAAAAATGCAGAAAAATTTCCAAGCTTATAAGACCCCACTGGACAATATAAAGACTGCTTGTAACAACACTTATGTATTATGTATGAAACAGAAGCCAGCCGCTTCCATAATAAAAGCAGAATTCACTTGTACTACCGGTACAGTCCTATTTCCCAACTATTTCCGTGTAACAAATTAGTCTCTGAATCCCTGATGGAAGCTGAATTCATTTGCATCAACCATGAAATGTTTTGTCCACGTCAGTTTTTTACTTAACTTTAGAGCCTTTAAAAGGGTACCGCAGTTTCTCCTAACTTTCCCAACCTTAGCCTTGATGATCATACAAACTGTGTGGGCAGGTGACTGACTTTTGCTGACAATTGTTGACACTTGACTGAACTCTGGCATTGAGTATTACAAGGTAAAAACATTCTTTTGAGTCTGCATGAGAATCTTTAGGGCAATTAGAACATGACTATTTCCACAATTAAATATCACAGCAGCTATGTCATTCGGAAAAAAAAAGCTGGGGTCATGGTTGTTGCTCCACAATCATGGTTTTATGGACAAAAAGCTCCTAGACATTAGGAAAATGGTTCCACATCTCTTTCCACAACGCAAGTTCAATGATTTTCTTTAGTTAACTGTATTCTGGGAAATATGTCTTTTTTTGGAGGAGAGAAGGGTGTAGAGTGGCAAATGGCAAACTGCTGATATGTTACCTTATATTCTTTTACTTGTCCCAAGTAATTCTTTTAGGGAGTAGAAGAGAGAGTGAGGGGTCAAAGAGGAATGAGGGAATCAGTGGCAGCTTACAAAGAAATTCCAAAATTTTCTGGGTTTCAGTGCAAAAGCAAGCACACACACACACACACACACACACACACACACACAGGACACACACACACACTCTGCATATATGATAATGACTCTTCCACGAGTGGTGCTTGATGATATGTGCCACGATCTGCATTTGTTTCTTGCACAAGATTTCAACATCATACTTCCTTCCCATAACAAGGAAGACACCAAAGTGCATATTTGCCAGTTTTTTTTTTTTTCTAATGAACAGTAATGAACACAACATGCACAGATTAAAAAACACTTGCACACAAATTTCCAATGAAATGATTCATTATTACTTATTCAAAAAAAAAAAAAAAAGCCAATAATCTTTTCAGGTTCTTAAAACCAAATTTTATCCTAACACTTCTTTGGACATTCTATTCACCAATCATCAATATAAAGATAAATAAACAAAAAAAAAAGCGAAGAACTATGAAACCATTCAGCGTTTATTAGGATCAACTGGTGATGAGAGAGAAGGCAGCATTCAGACCACTGGACACAGCACGAACACAGGGAGTGGGTGACGTCCCCCCTCCTCAGTCCCCTTTCAGGGAGGACATGCCGGCCCTCATGATTTCATCCACTAGAAGGAGGTTGGTGGCTATCACAGTGCTGCAACACAACCAACACCACTCTGGGATCAGAATCTGGCTGGGCCAAGCTTTGGACACACAGCTGTTATGCTTATGGATCAAAACGGTTTTCCTCGGAATAGCTGTTTTCGCGCTAGAATCAAAAGGCTTTTTTCAATTTTCCCAAAGAAAACAGTTATCAGTATCACCCCTTTGGATCACAACTGGTTTTCTTATTTCTGCTGTCAAGACAGTCATAATCCTTCAAAGAAAGCAACGAAAATAGTATAACTACCTGATTTGCTTTTGTGCTGGTGAAAACCGATCAAAGCTGTTTTCCCCATTAAAGACATTTTCTTCCTGGTAGTACCCGTTTTCCCTCAGAGAAACAAGGAAAGCAGCTATTCTTCCAAGGTAAATGGGGACACCAGTTGTGATCCAAAGGGAAAAGTTTACCCTCAGAAAAACAGGAAAAGCTATTGAGATCTCTGGGAAAATGGTTGCGATCCTGAGCTTAATAACCATTTAAGTGTTTTCTTTGTGGATCGTTGCTGATTTCTGGGAGAAAAAGGCTGTTATTGCCTGTAGACGCTTGCATGATCCCACAGAAATGGTCTGCGCTTTCTACCAATAAACAGATAAAAAAGGGAAAAAAAAAAAAAAAAAATGAACAGCATGCATTGATACAAAAGAATGGCCTGGAGATGAAAATATTCAAACCGCAAGTATGCTTAGATGTACCTTTAGTAAGCCCAGCCCTGTGAGACAAACAAGCACTAGCAGGCCACAAGCTGTGCATGATAATTTGACTTCAATGTACATAAACATGTGACTCACCTTCACCCCCATCCTTCTTCTTCCCCCAAACCCCCTCCAAGCTCACCGACAGAATGACACTGAACAATATCATGGTGGAGGAGACTGAACATGAAGCAATTATAATACATTTTCTGTTCATGCAAGTATTGCAACCCTTTTTCAAAAACGTTACTTTGCTGGGATCCCCCTTTCACTTGTTCTCAATCCAAGCAGAAAATGCAATACAATCACTGAAGACTTTTACAACTTGCAACCCCAGCAGAAAAGCATTCACACGAACATACACACACATGCATGCATGCACACACACACACACGCATACACACACACACCTCGCTTCCACCAACTGACCTTGAATGCAACAGTTGACGTTTCACACGGTAGTTGTCCACGATGCCTTCTTCAAGGGGGACCAGAGCTTCTCCTGTTTTGATATTGAGGCCCACCGCTCCCTGGGTGCCACTGTACTCCTGCTGAAGTTTCACAATGGCCTCCTGGGGGTCCAGGCCGGAGTTCTGAGCCAGTACTTTGACAATGATGAGAAGCGCTTCTGCGAAGGCTTGAACACCTGTGGAATTTGATTAGGCAGTGTTAATTTGTGAACACCACACTATCAGAAATACTGCATGCTTTCCAATTACTTTACTCTCAGGTAAAACTTGATGCACCCCCAATGATTCCATCAAGTTAATACTGGTCACCCTTATCAACCCAACACAAGGAAGAATAGCTTGCTCTACCTCCTGGTTGTAAAACCTCTTAATGGTGATGGAACTTTGGTTTCTTCAGTAATGTTTTTCCCTCAGCTTTATTTAAAGTTCCTGAGGAGACAATTTGTTATAAAGTCTGGCAGGGAGTTATCAATAACAAGATTACCTGAGGCACAGAATATGTTACAAAGTTCTGTCAGGGAGTTAACAATAACAAGATACCAAGGCACACAAATATTTATAAAGTTCTGTAAGGGAGTTAATAACAACAAGAAAGTTCTGTCAGGGAGTTAACAATAACAACAAGATACCCAGGCACAGAATATTTTATAAAGTTCTGTCAGGGAGTTAACAATAACAAGAAGATACCCGATTTTCCTTCGGTCAGCCATTTTCACAGCTTACCACATGGACATCAGATAAGTCGCTCTTCGTTCTTTGTTTGTACTGTCCTAAATGTTAAATGTTACATTTTTTGTTTTCACTTGAAGAAGACCCAAGAGGTCGAAATGCATCGTGTCTTGTGTACTTTGTTCATCAATGTCTCGGCGGAAACTAACCCCACTCTTTCTAAACTTTGCTTCGTTCTCCGCCATCAGTCGCTCCATTTTGAAATTAAGAAGATACCCAGGCACAGAATATGTTATAAAGTTCTGTCAAGGAGTTAACAACAACAACAAAATTACCCGAAGCACAGAATATGTCATAAAGTTCTGTCAGGGAATTAACCAGAAGAAGATTACCCCCAGGCACAGACAACTCACCCAGTCTGGCTCGTCCCTTGACCTGGTCCTTGTACTTCATCAGCTCCTGGTAGGCTGCGATCTCAAAGGCCCCGGCCCCAGGCAGCACACAGCCTGGTGAATTAACATGGAAATGCTGACCATCATGAGGTAAGAACTTTGTTCTTGACGGAGCAAACCATCCTTCTATACATCTCGATGGAGATCTGCCAAACTGCTGCAGACCACATTCATATTCAGCACTGTCAGAGATTAACAGACTTGTCCATCCACCCTGCTCCACTCGACTCTGACCAGCTGTTCATTGTGCATACTGAGTTATGCTGTGTGATGACTTTATTTTCCCTGGATTAAGGTACACGTTTTTTTTATTCATCTTTGGTCTTTGGAGTGCTTTTGTCAGTATTTTTGGACATACAAGACAAGAAAGTACGGACAGGGGTGGGGTGAGATGGGTGGGGGAACTATCTATTTTTTCTTCAAGCCTGTGAAAGATAGCCAAAGTCTCCCACTTATCTTTTTTTCAATACTAAAAAAAAAAAAAAAAAAACCTACACACCATGAACTTTCCCTAAATATTCAACTTGGCTGTATTCATTTTCTCACAGAATATATTTGTTATAAATGCTTCCTATGCAAAAAAAAAACTTCAGACCCAAAGTGCTGCATTTTGATTGAATATAGAACACAATATCCCCCACCCCCATCCCTCCCATCCCTGATACAATGGAAACTTACTGTTATTCCACAGATCCTGCCTTACCGTCTTCAATAGCGTTCTTCACGGCTCTCAGACCATCACGGATGGCGTCCTTGATCTGGGTGATGGTGTGGGCGTTGGGTCCCTTGACCAGGATGGTGACAGAGCGTGGATTTTTACACTCCTCCACAAAGGTGTACTTGTTCTCGCCCTGCGGAAAAGGTCAGCACTCAGGACATCAGCTTGTGAATGACAGAAATCGTATCTTAGTGCAAGGACAACTTGCACATTTGTAATTCTGGCATCATCAAACCAATTGTCATTGTGTCATCCACCTATACAAAGATTTCTCTTACAGTTTCAAGATATCCTAATGATCGTGAATCTAATTCCATCTGTTTCCGGTGATGTTTTTACATGCTTTCACTCCAGCATTTTATAGAGCAGCTTGCCGTTATTCCAATGGTAGAATACAGATACTAGCACACATCAACTGTACAGTATGTCTAAACAACTAAAACTATGCCTAAACAACTGAAACCTCAAGCTATCAATCTGTTCACAGCCAAGCAAACTGCAGGGGTTGTTTATGAGGTGGCATTTCCTCTGTAATCCAAATAACTTGATAATTCAAATACTGCAAACATACTCTTCATGTATACATATGTATCGGGTCAAGCTTTACAGAGCCAGCCAATAATATAGGCCGTTAATCTTTTGGAAACATGATTAATAAGCCACTGAAGGATTATCAATCAAAATAATTTGGTGTTTAAAGACCTATTCTTAGTGCAAACGTTCATAAATTCCTGCCTACGTGGAATACTGAAGATCCACTGGCCAGTTACCAGCAACACAGATCTCTGGAAAGAACCAACCAAGTGCCAGCAGAAGAAGAGATCAGAAGAAGAAGATGGCGATGGATTGGACACACACCTGAGGAAACCACCGACCAACATCACTCGCCAGGCCCTGACCTGGAACCCTCAGGGGAAGAGAAAGAGAGGCCGGCCCAAGAACTCCTGGAGAAGGGACCTGGAGGCAGACGCCAGGCAGACTGGCTGCTCCTGGGGGGAGCTGGAGCGGATCGCCCGGGACCGTGGACAATGGCGGGCGGTTGTGGATGGCCTATGCCCCTCCAGGGGCTCAAGGCCTAAGTAAGTAAGTACAGACCTATTCTTCAAGCAAAAAAAAAAACCTGCTGACTTGGAAAAAAAAAATCTTAATATAAAGTGTATACAGCCCTGCTTCTCTTCATCCAATTTCCTTTGTGCAGGAAAACCAACCAAACCAGTTTAACCATACTGAATCCTGACTTCAAGAGAACAATTACAAGAAGAATTTTTCAAACAGAAGAAACAAACATCTGTTCCTTCCAAAACATACATGAACATTTCCAACAGCAGAAACAAAATGTGTATGAGAACTCACCAACACACTCTCAAAGACAAGGCCAGCATGTCCCAGATATTCTGGGGATAGGTCGTCCACCGAGTTGACGGCCATTCCACCACATGCCAGTGTCAGTCTGCACGAAAATACATCATCATCTTTAGATGAGGTGCTCCTAACATACTGTACATTCTGAAAAATGATTAAAACCTTTTTTACTCTCTGTAACCTCTACTAAAACTATTTTTCTATAAGAGCTGAAACAGGTGAACATCTCACCTTATCACCACACACTACAGCCCAGAGAGAAGACACCCACCTCTCCATGTTGCGCCTCTTGGCACGACGCAGCGCCACAATACCCTCCTTGGCCATCATGTCCAGGGAGAAGGGGTCGATTCCCTTCTGGTTGATCACCACAAAGCCGCGCTCGTTCCCCTCACACACCTGTTTTTTCAAGGCAATGATTTTGCGGACACGCTCATCAATGAAGGCCCGCTCTGCCTCCACAAGCTTCTCTCGCTCCTGGGCGCTCTTGTAGAAGAACCCAGAGTTGACCTCACTGCAACAAAAGAAATGCCAGATAATTTCAAAATACTATCTCCAGCACACAAGAACATCTGCACTAAAGTCCTTACATTCCAGTAACAACGAAACACAAAAATCTGTATTGTTTCCATACATATTTTTGTTTCTCTCTGAAATCACCCTGACCAAAACATTCTACCACGACCAAGACCAATTTGTTTTCTGTTTTAAATATTATATATTCGGATTTTTCTACAGGTTTCAGCCTAAAAATGGGTATGTGTGATTATTAACTTATGGGGAATGTATGTGAACCTCTAGGAGAAAGAAAATTGGCAGACAGTTTCATAAGAGCATGCACTTCACTTTGAACTATATTTTGTCTGTCTTAGAGATATATGTCGTGTCACTGTCACCAAATTGTCACCAGACACGTGACATTTTATGATGACAATCAAGTTTACAGCATGCAAGCATGCGCAATCACCATGCAGATGCAAGTTGTTAGTGTATGATAAAAATCTGAGGCCTACCTGACGTGATCCATCCGCTGCCTGGCAGTACAGGTCCCACTGGTTGTCCCACCAACGTCATACAAAACTTGTCACTTGTCACACACAATACTGAACTCAGTCACTTCCCAATTCGCTATATGTTGTCGTGTTTCCGTCCGCCTTTGCAGTTCTACAAACTACAGCTGATTACATACGTCCATAGTCTTCAGTTGCACAGCACAATGTCACTGTACACACTCACTACTCGCTACTAAATGTCACAGTCACAGCTGTCACCAAAAAACAGGTATGCAAAACAAAAATAACATCACAGCTGCATTACTGTTGGGCTACGTTTTGATCGTGATAGTCGCGAAAACAACCATTCCTGGGCCAGCAAAGGGGCACTTGACAGAAAGAACACTTATATGATGTTTCCACTTGATATCCTTTTGGTGTCAAGCGGCCAGTTTTGACACATTGACGACACACCCTAGGCCTGCCCTCAATCTTCTCCACTTTGTGGTGATCAATGGAGTCTTTGGCGATTGGGGGTTCTGGTACTGCCTTGCTTCGCCCAGCTTTGCGTTTTCTGGAAGTAAATCCAGCACGAAGCCGTTTAGCGATGTCAACACGAAACCACAGGTGATCATGGGCTTTCTTTGGGGGCTGAGCGTGTGGTGACTTTTCCCCAGGTGAGAAAGGCTTGAACAATACAAAGATTGATCAAAGAGTGGAAGATGTACCGCCACCATTTTTGTTTTTGATGACCAACAGGATAGTAGGCACGGTACTGATCTGACTTGTCAACACCACCCATGTACTTGTTGTACGCAGCGATGACAGTCGGCATCACCTTTTCCTCCCGTTCTTGTCATACCTGTAGGCTGATTGCTGCTCAGTAGGTAAATCTGGCGGTTGTCTTTGTAGACAGTAGCCATCAGTGAGCCTTTCTGCATTTGTATCAGGTCTCCCTTTTCTTTAGTTTGGCCGTCTTGGCTTCCTGTGGCAGTCCCCTGCGGTTACGGTTGACTGTCGCACAGGCATATGTCCCATTCGCGGCCAGGTGTGTCATCAAAGGGACACTTGTGAAAAAGCGGTCAAAATACAAGTGCCTGTTCTGGTTGTAGTACGTGACGCTAGTTTGTCTACTACTTCATGCCCCAGACTGACATTTGGGTTTTCACGGCTAGCACGACCAGTGTAAATGTCAAATGCGACACAATAGCCGGTAGTAGCGTCACACATTTCCCACACCTTGATGCCCCACTTTGTTGGCTTGGCTGGCATAAACTGTTTGAAGAAAATGCGACCCTTGAAGCCTATCATCGCTTCATCAATGCTCATTTCACGGCCGGGACAATAATTGGCTTTGAACAAAGGGAGAATAAGATTGATAAATGTTCTCACCTTGAACAAGGGGTCATAATCAGGGTGATCACGCCCAGGTGTGTTGGACGAATCCCGAAGGTGGAAATACTGATTCAACTTGAAAAAGCGATTTTTAGGCATGACACTGCTGATCCACTCATCTTTGAAAACTGGATCTCAGACCAGTAGCACCACAGACGTGGCAGACGCTTTACCCCCCATCATCATAATCAAGACCGCGACATAGGCACGCATTTCTTCAGGTGTGGTATCGCACCAAAGAGGGTCAGGTGCCCTTTGCAGCTTGTTTTTGTCTTGCATACCTGTTTGTTTCATCGGCAGCAGTCTTAAAAAAACAAAGAGGTACAAACAAAAAGAAAAAATCGAGTGGTGTAGCCGTGTCGGGTAACGAGTGAGTGGGGCCCAGTGGGTTCCTGAAACTGACGCACTTCTGCTACGCCACGTGTTGCGGGACGCCATGTTGTCTGAAGCGCAGCGAGCGGAACATCGTACTCCGGGTCGCTTTCTACTTCACCATCTTCTTCAACATCACTACCTACTTCGATGTCACTTTCATTCTCCATCTCTCTTTCAAATTTCTCAACTTCTCCAATAATTTGATCCAACTCCTCTTGCGAGTAGTCGATCATCTCTTCGTCGTTCATAGCAGACGCCAAAGCAGCCATTGTGAAAGTCGGTCGGTTTCATTCACAAACTTACTCGCTGTGTTACCCCCTTTTCAATGAAAACGCGCGTTCCCATCACCCCAAAATAGTGCCAACACGTGATTGGGCCATGCCTGAGTCTTCCTAGTTACTGTCTGCGACTCTGCGTGTCTACACATGATAACGGCGTGATGGAAAATTTCCCACGGACAGATCCCGGTAACTCCCGTACGGGAAGAACAGGCGCCTGAAGTTAACTCCCGGATTGTCCCGTGTCACATAGAATACCCATCATCTCATTAACATTAATCAACATTCGCACAGAAAAACCTCATCTGATTTGCATTCCTGAACCCTCACAAAGATTATACCTAATATCATTAACATTCACCAACCCTCACACAGAAAAAAACCCTCATCTGATTAACATTCATCAACCCTCACACAGAAAAACCCTCATCTGATCAATATTCATCAACCCTCACACAGAAAAAAAACCTCACCTGATTAACATTCATCGACCCTCACACAGAAAAACCCCTCATTTGATTCACATTCATCGACCCTCACACAGAAAAACCCTCATCTGATTAACATTCATCAACACTCACACAGAAAAACCCTCATCTGATTAACATTCATCAGCCCTCGCACAGGTTATACCTAATCTTGTTAACACTCATCAACGCTAACACAGGATACACCTCATCACATTAACACCTGCCATTCATCAAGGTGACTATCACTGGAGGGATGTGGTGGTGCTCTCCAACAAGGGGCAACCACTCACACTGTCTCAACATTTATGTAATAATAACCGTTTTCGGTAGGAGAACTTATTAAGTTGAGTTATGCTGGATCTCACCATGCCCCACTGAATGTCTAAGTGATGCAGCAGCGTGGCATCTCCTCTAGAGGGCAGCCTCATGACAGCTGAATACTGATTGTTCCCTGTGCACTGCCAGTGCCAATACTGTAAACGTCCAATCCTAAGAGTGGATGTGTAAGGGGAGGGCAGCCTGAATGAGCAGTATGGGAGCAACACCATTCAAAATGGTTTCAGGCAGGTAAGACAGAAAAATGAAAGGAAAAAAAATAAAGAAAACAAAATTAATATTCTAGTATTGACAAACAAAGGGTTTCCAATTGTTAGATATTCCCCAAACTGTTATATCCATACTATGCTTTATCATTCTTCTCCTTAAGAAATATGAACTCAAGGGAATTCAGGGTCAGGTTGACAAAGCTGCCTCAGACTCACGTGCTGTCCATGTCCGTCTTGTGCTGCATTTCCATCAGCTCCACCATGTGCAGGTCGATGGCCTCCCCTTCTCGCTGGATGGCCAGAACAGCGTCCACCACGTGCTGAGCACCACCAACACACATCCACAGGATTAGCTGGATTTACTTAGCAGAGACAAGGAATGGCAACATGGGAACATTGATTCATGACTGTCATTTTACAAAAGTAACCGCACTCAGGTCCTGTAAAATCTGTAAAGGTAAGGCAAGGTAAGGTAATGTTTGCTTATAGCCTAGCCGACCTCAAAGACTAACGAAAACACTAACCTCAGTATGTAATATGATAATGTTGCTTACAGCCCTGCCGACCGCAAAGGACCACATCAGGCCACATCAGGGCTGTCACCATGTTAAAATCAACTCAAAAGTCATTCATTCACACAATTCTTTAAAATACATCAAAAAACCCATCTGAAAGTTTGTTAAAAATCTTTCCCTGCAGTATGTAATGAAGAACTTGAAGCAATGAAATATTGGGAAAGGAAAGACAAAACTGCATCAGTTTTCAGCCTTTTTCATTTTCATGCTTTTACTAAGCAACCTGCTCAAGGACGCAAGCCTCCAGTCTCTATTTAAAGCATGTCCCCTTCCCTTCCCCCCTCCACACTCCCTTTTTTTTTCTATTTCTCCAAAATCAACCCCATATCTTAGGCAAGATAACAACTGACCTCGGTGAGCAAGTCAGCCAGGTCACGGTGCACCTTGGTGCGCAGTGAGGTGCGGGCCACCTGCATCAGCGTTTCACGGTTCATCTCCTTCTTTACCTTTACAGCTTCCAGCACCTGTCAAGCATGACAATCCATTCAGGCACAGTGTTCACTGCACTAACATAAATGAAAAGCCTTGGCCCCGTCTTATTTCTTCTATGCTGACAGAAAGTCAAGTCATGATGTTTATATACACCACAGCACAACCATGAATTCTATGCTAAAACGTTCATGATTGGAACACACACACACACACACACACACACACACACACACACACACACACAAACATCATACAGTTCTTGGTATCTTCCATCAAAACATGCTTAACTTCCACATTCCACTGCATACATTTATGTTGAAGAGTGTTCATAATTAATTTTGATTCACTTTTTACCTGTGTGACTTTCTTCTACTGAGTTTTAACATGAAAATAAACCCTCAAAAAAGAAAATCTGAATATACATTAAGATTAAGATTAAAATTATAGTCACGTCAACAGCAAAGGTTATCTCAGGACTGTCACCACGTTTCAATCTACCACGTATATATGCTAAAAAAGGATTAAAAGCAAAACCTTACCCAACTCATTAAAAAAAATGATTAAAAGAACTAACCCTAGGATTAAAAACCAACACATACTCAATCATAATTAATTCTCATTCACTTTTTTACCTATGTGACTTTCTACTGAGTTTTAACACAAAAATACACCCTCAAAAAGAATATTTGAATATACATGTTTCTGGCAAACAAAGATGAGTACACATACTAACATAACATCAAATGACACTATCTACCTTCTTATTTAGTTAATCATGTGACATTTTTTCCTTTCAACAAATCCTTGGCACATGGAATAAAAAATGTCAAAGTTCAGAAACAATCATAATTTTGCCACGTTTTCAAATGGTTTTGATTTCTTCAAGGCCCAGTCAAAACCACACACAATAAATAGCATGACATCTATCTTCTTAGTCCAGTATTATGTCATGCATGAAACAAAGTATTATGTCATGCATGAAACAAAGTATTATGTCATGCATGAAACAAAGTACTATGTCATGCATGAAACAAAGTACAACTGCAGTGGCAGTTTCAAAGAAGAAACGGGCAGCAAAAAAAAAAATCTGCTCTACAGCTTCTGTGATCCTGCGTTATGAGCACCATGCTTACATTTGGAATGCTACACTTTATGTGTTAAAGTACATCAGTCCACTGAAGGCCTTGGTGGCTCTAACAAAGATACATGCCAACACACAGAATATGCAAATGTAGGGACTACACTGGTCATATGCAAATGTAGGGACTACACTGGTCAAACTAGATGACAAACATTGGAGACTTACCTCCAGAGCCTTGTTTCTTGCCATCTCAAGCCCTCGGTGATCAAACGGGGGTGCAAGCCCTAAACATAAACAAATTAACATTCCTACCATTATTGACTGATGAGATCTACATTTTAACACGCTAACTCAAATTCTTTCAATCTCATAACTTAATCAAGACTCCAAAGGAAAAATGTGAAAAAAAAAGTCATCCTAAAGTGATGATCGTTTATTTAGGGCAAGACAAACAATGGCTTTTTTTTTTCCAAAACCCATTATCAAATACAGTTTGTCAAAGTCTCGTAATCAAGAAACCAAATAAAACAAATGAAAAATTCAGCATGTGGGAAAAAGAACATGGGGAAAATTAAACAAAGAGATGAATAATGCAGACCCTGTGTTTAGTCTTGAGAAATACAGTCAAAACAAATCACATATCACTAATGACACTTAGGTGATATTCCAAAGAAGAGAAGATTAAAACAATACTGAATAAATAAATCAAATACAATAAAATAAAAATATACCCATGATGTTCAATCACACAAAAAATCAACAAAAGATATTTTTTTTAATCCTCATGCACATGCAAATGTCACTCCAAACTCATAAATGTACAGATGATCCCATACCAAATTAGGAGAAAAAAAAAAAAAGAAAAAGAGAAAAAAAATTCTAATCTCATGAACAAAATTTTCTACACTACAAAAAAGAAAAAAAAAAAAAAAAAGAAAAAGTACCAATCATGCAAGATCTGACAACTATGCATGCAAAGGTTTCCTGACCATGTAAAAATTGTAGACGGTTAATAGTATGGCATAACTAGCAGCCTCACAGAAGTGTTGGAGACAATTTTTATGTTTGCCTCTGAGAACTAAAGAATAACGTATGCAGAGCAGCCAAGCTTATGTAACTGTAAAGAATAATTGTTTTAGTGATCTTTTGGGCAGGACTGGGCTAGGGAATGGGCAGGAGAGAACACACTTTCAAACTCAAATTTGACCTTTTAACAGCTGAAACATCATTACCAGTTGTCTGCTGGTCTAACCTTCAAGGGTGATCCTACATTTCCTTCTCATATGGCTTACCTGATTGTCAAACTATGGCACTCTGAGGTATCTCATCAAGCCAAACAACTAACTATAAACATTAACATATTAGTGAAAAACAAATAAACAAACAGATATACCAAACAACTAACTATAAACATTAACATATTTGTAAAAACAAACAAACAAACAAACAAACTCATACAGTAGAAAGAAACAAACACTACAAACATGCACATATCTCCACACACAGAACACGGATCGCATGCACTCATGTACCCTCCATAAACAATACACAGATAAGACTACTGGCCACTTATCGTAATTTCACAAAATCTCCAAAGTCACACAGATTTTAACTGCATGAAGAATACTATCCAGAAGACTTTTTAAAAGCAAACAAAAATAAAAACAAAAACAAAAAAAAACTCACAATATCTCGACTTGTCTGCAACAGCACAAAACTGTCCTTGTCATCCACACATTCCAGACCAGTTTCAGTTCAATTTTAGCCCAGATGATCACATGGGGCTCAACACAAGACAATCCAACTGCCACTGAACTATCAGAAACTGCCCAGTCGCCTTTCTTTTCTCCCCACTCCATATGAGTTACTGTGTGCGTGAATGCAAAGGAATGTTGCCCTCTGTATTTACAACCAAAGACATCTCTCTGCTCCATGTGCATATGTTGGTCAGCCTCTGCATATCTTTTCAGTGCACTGCCTCTGCATGGACATGAATTCCAAACTCAGGCAAACAAAACATTCTATTTTTCTCCTTAAAAACCAAGCAAATACTGAAAGCAGGCTAAACAATACAGAAAAGAATAAAAACTCAAAACTGCAACAAAACATCAAGCCAAGACCCCCCCCCCCCCCCCCCCCCCCCCCCCCCCCCCCCCCCTCAAATAGAAAGGAAAACATTGAAACGAAAAATTCTATGCTCTCATATATAAAAAAAGATGATATGATGAATACATAGGTATGTACAAAGGTAATTGGCTGATTTTTTTTAGCATTAGGCTAGTCCACACAATATCAACCAGCTGAACTGGCGTCACTCTTCCTGGCTTACACTTTGTCGATAAGATTCTATTTGGAAGGGCAAGGATTAGACCTTTTTCTCTTTTCTTTACATTTTTTTGCTTAATTTAAGCAGCAACAATTCATATGACAAGTACAATGGCCGGCAACTCATGTCTGTCTGGATTGGTCTTTGACCTTACTGTCCAAGGTTACCTCAGCGATGTAAAGGTCAGCCTGCTTCAGCAGCTCTCCAATGATGAGCACATTGGAGGTGGTTCCATCACCAGTGATGTCATCTTGCGCCGTGGCCACACGAGCGATCAAAGAAGCCGTTGGGTGTTGAATTTGCTGGCAAAGAACACAGTTCAAAATTAATACGATCTAGAGAGGAAAAAAATGCAACTGTATACATGAAAGCAAAGAAAACAAACAAACAAAAAAAAATGCTCAGTTTAATTCACCTTGTATGTGGCCAAGCAATCCATGCTATCAGGGCTGTCATCTTGTCAAAATCAATTCCATACACAGCTCTGTGTGTGTGTGTGCATGTGTGTGTGTGTGTGTGTGTGTGTGTGTGTGTGTGTGTGTGTGTGTGTGTGTGTGTGTGTGTGTGTGTGCGTGTGTGTGTGTGGTGAATGAAAACTGGAGAAAAAAAGACTTGTTTGAAATAAACAAAATCAGGATTTCATTAACAGTGTTACCACAGAAAAAAAAATCCCTCAAAAACTGAGTTGGTTGACATATGTGTACAGTCTACAACACACAGCAAATGCAGAATGCCTGTCACCTGCACAGGTCGAGTGGGACACGCTGTTGACGGGAATCATCGTTTTCTTTTTCATTTATCAATGTGATTGACTCAAGTCACCAAGTCATTAAACGACAGACAGACACACATGGAGACAGAGACAGAGTTACCATCTCATGCAAGAGAACATTGCCATCCTTTGTCAGTTTGATGTCCCCGGCTCCTGACACCAACCTGAAAACACATTAACAGTTTTATCTACAGTGTGTGTGTGTGTGTGTGTGTGTGTGTGTGTGTGTGTGTGTGTGTGTGTGTGTGTGCGTGCGTGCGCATGTGCGTGTGTGTGTGTGTGTGTTCAAAGATAAGATAAGATAATGTTGCTTATACTATAGCCCAAACGACCACCAAGGGCCACATCAGGGCTGTCACCACATTAAAAAATCAACTCACAAGTCATTCATTTACACGATTCTTTAAAATACATCTTCGAAAAACCCATCCCAAAGTTTGTTACAAAATGTCAAGTCAAGCAATGTTTACAGCAGCTGACAGATTGACATTCTGGGCCATTCATCACTTCTTTCAGGTTCCCTATCACAACTGGGATAAACAGGTAATGTTACTTACAGCCCAACCATTAAGGGCCATATCAGGGATACCACCTCGTTGTTGTCAACTTTCAAAATAACAGCAGAGGTTATCTCAGGACTGTCACCACGTTCCAAACTACCACGTATATATGTTAAAAAAGGATTAAAAGCAAAACCTCTCCCAACCCATTAAAAACAGATTAAAAGAACCTATCCTAGGATTAAAAACCAACACGTTGAAATAAGATAAGACAACGTTGCCCACAGCCCAGCCGACCGCAAAGGGCCACACCAGGGCCGTCACCACGTTAAAAACAACCCACAAGGCAGTCATTCACACAAATTCTTTAAAATACGTCCAAAAACACATCCAAAAGTTTGTTAAAAATCTTTCCACTGTAAAATCTCAGATCCGATGAAAAATGTAATCTCTTTCAAGAACCCAAAGATCGTGTCAGGCGGAACATCTCTGAACAAGATTTTCATGGAATCTGCTGTAAAATGTTTGTGTCTCACATCGTGCAAGTCCCAACACTCCAAAAGAATATGTTTCATTGTGAGTGGAACATGACATGGAATGCACCATGGAGCTTCTTCACCCTTTAAAAGGTACGAATGGGTAAAATACGAATGGCCAGTGTGCAGCCGGCACAGAACTGTTTCTTCTTTACGACCACCAGACGAAGGTGGGAGGAACTCCTTTAGGTTTGGACGGATCTGAAAGAGTTTGTTATCCGTCTGTGTATTCCAATCCTCCTGCCAGAGGTCTCTGACATAATCGTTAATTTTGGGTTTCAGATCTGAGCAGGGGATAGGTGTGTTTGACAGATTCTCTCTTGTGGCATTCTTGGCCAAACGATCAACCATTTCGTTCCCTCCGATGCCAACATGACCGGGAACCCAAGCCAGAATAATATTGTAACCTCCACTTTCAACTTGGTCAAAAGTTCGAAAAAGTGTAAGAGTTCGGGATGCTGAAGGTTTCGGCCAGCTATGGCCTCCAAAGCTGACAGTGAATCCGACAGAACCAGAAAGTCCCTCTTCGTAGACTGCGAGATTATCCTCAGTGCCAGAACCAGAGCTGTAAGTTCAGCAGAGTAACAGTCAGGGTGTTCTTGAATTTGCTTTGGAACTGGGGTCAAAGACACAAGTGTTTTCCCCCTATGTTGTATGTTATGTGAAGAGCCTCCATCCTCCCTTTCCCCAATGTTGTATGTTATGTGGAGATCCTCCATCCTCCTTTTCCGCACTTTGTATGTCATGAGATGAGCCTCCATCCTCCTTTTCCCCATGTTGTATGTTATGTGGACAGCCTCCATCCTCCTTTTCCGCACTTTGTATGTCATGTGAAGAGCCTCCATCCTCCTTTTCCCCATGTTGTATGTTATGTGGACAGCCTCCATCCTCCTTTTCCCCAATGTTGTATGTCATGAGAAGAGCCTCCATCCTCCCTTTCCCCAATGTTGTATGTTATGTGGAGATCCTCCATCCTCCTTTTCCGCACTTTGTATGTCATGAGAAGAGCCTCCATCCTCCTTTTCCCCATGTTGTATGTTATGTGGACAGCCTCCATCCTCCTTTTCCCCATGTTGTATGTCATGTGAAGAGCCTCCATCCTCCTTTTTTCCCATGTTGTATGTTATGTGGACAGCCTCCATCCTCCTTTTCCCCAATGTTGTATGTCATGTGAAGAGCCTCCATCCTCCTTTTCCCCATGTTGTATGTTATGTGGACAGCCTCCATCCTCCTTTTCCCCAATGTTGTATGTCATGTGAAGAGCCTCCCTCCTTCTTTTCCCTACTTTTGTTTGTTATGCGAAGAGCCTCCATCCTCCTTTTCCCCACTTTTGTATGTTATGTGAAGAGCCTCCATATGTTATGTTAATAAGAGCCTCCATCCTCCTTTTCCCCACTTTTGTATGTTATGTGAAGAGCATCCGTATGTTATGTTAAGAGCCTCCATCCTCCTTTTCTCCACTTTTGTATGTCAGAAGCCTCCTTATATTACGCAAAAAGCCTCCATCCTCCTTTTCCCACCTTTTAGTTTTGCTTGTGTGTGGACAGCCTTTTACTCACTTTATTTCGCATCATGGTTGAAACCTCCACCCTCCTTTCAGACCAAGAGGTAATTATTTATGACCAGTCACCACAAAGGGCCATATCTGGGCTGTCTCTGTGCTGAAGTCGACTCTTGAGTCATATTGTTTACAAAGATAAGATAAGATAATGTTGTTTACAAAAAAAACAAAAAAAAAAAAATTTAGGATAGGTAAGGTAAGGTAATGTTGCTTATAGCCCAGCTGACCAAAGGGCCATATCAGGGCTGTTCCCATTTTGAAGTCGACTCTTGAAAAATTTTTTAGATCCATCCAAGATTAAGATCAAGATTTAAATTATAGTCCCGTCAACAGCAGAGGTTATCTCAGGACTGTCACCACGTTTCAAACTACCATATATATATGTTAAAAAAGGATTAAAAGCAAAACCTTACCCAACCCATTAAGGTAAGGTAATGTTGCTTGTAGCCCCGCCAACTGCAAGGGGCCATATCAGGGCTGTCACCACGTTAAAATCAACTCACAAGTCATTCATTCACACAACTCTTTAAATAAACAACTCAGTTCTCTCTGAGAAACTGGGAAACTCAGAAATCATATCCAGTGGAACCTCTGAACGAAGTCTTCATGGGCTCTGCTGTCAACTGTTCACATCAAATGTCATGCTAATCCAATCACTCTATTAGCACGTTTCACAGTGACTAGCTTATCAAGTATGCATCACACACCAATTAAAATCCTAAATATATATAGAAACACAAAGATGATGATGTCTGAAATGAAACTACAAATACCATTTTAAATCCATGATGCATGCCACACAGATTAAAATGAAAAACACAGGTTTTCCTTATTTCATGAAAATGGGGAGAAAAAAAATATATCAGGTGGAACTTTTCCAAACAAGATCCCAAATATATATATATACCTCTCACACAGATGATTATTTGTATACGATTCCAGTTCCAGATGCACTGGCCAGCTTGGCAACAAACATGTAAAAAAATACATGTTCTTCTTCAAAATGACCAGCTCATTGTTATCATCAGAATGAATGTTTTCATGGTAACAGAAGTGGTTTCAACTCTGGTGCCTTTGCTTCTGCTCACTCCAAGACTGAAAAAAGGGTGTAATTTGATTTTCTATTGAAAAAATTGTTTCTATTGAAAAAAACAGTGTCAGTTGTTCAATTCAGTTTCTAATGCTAAGCCTGCACTCCGACACTGATGTAAGCTGCCCACTGATGCTATGCAGCATTTTTTCACCACTCATGCTGCTATAGTTTAGTGGTATGAGCACCCTACACACAGACACACCATGGATGATTTACGCAAACCCCAGCAACTTTCTTTTGAGATAAGATAAGATAATGTTGCTTATAGCCCAGCCGACCGCAAACAGCTGGGCAATCTGTGACAAACATTATCAGGGAGAGGCACAATTTCAACACCAGAGATCAACAGCCTGATGAACCTGAGCAAAACTTCACCATGTCTTTGAAGATTCTTGCGAACACCTGTGAATTCAATACACTGAAGGACTCTGTCATCCCTGTGCTGATTGTCTGTGGAGTTGCATCAGATGCCTTTCGAAACAGCTGTTGAAAGAAAGTGATTTGACCTTGCACAAATCCATCCAGCCGTGACAGACACACGAAGCAGTATCCCTCTGTCTGTTCCAGACAAAAATGCACAGTGTGATTCTCATGACCTTTTCCCATGGCATGTCATAACCTGATCTGTCTGATTAGGGTTATAGACACCAGATATACATGGATGTGGACAGCATGGAAACAGACTGAAAATATGCAAGCATAACAGAATGCTGATCTTTCAAAACAAACAATAACAATAATAATAATATACTCCACCTTATCAATTTTGGTCTTTATAGCCGGTCTTTTTTTTTTTTTTTTTTTTTTTTTCTCACACAATCAGTACACTACTGCTGATCGGTCTAATAATGTCTTATGCATGAACTGCACAGATTTTTGCTCCTAAGGCTGCAGGTACTTTCATTCATTCAACAATGTTTTATTTCATTTTTTTTTTTCGTTCTGTTTGCTTTTTTTTTGTTACACAGTGCAAAGGGCTCTTTGCAATTTCATACATTTTCTATGTCACTTCCTTTTCTTCCTCCTCCTCTCCTCCCCTTTCCCCTTTTTTCCGGGAGGAGGGGGAGGGAAAGTGGAAGTGGAGGTGGTCAAATTTACAAACATTAATTCACCTGTATGATAGCTCATCATTGGAGAATTCAACAAACTATGTTGTTCTTTGTCCAGTTGTGCACTGAGGCCTAGTCGTGTAATTTACAGCCCAGCTTAATACAAAGGCAATAGCAGAACTGAAAACATACTGTTTAACATCTCAATTCATGTTTTGTATAGCCCATCCGACCACAAAGGGTCACACCAGGGCTGTCACCAACTTGAATCAGATTTTTTTTTTTAAAGCAACAACAACAACAAAAAAACAGAAGAAAAAAAAGTATTAGGCAATTTGCAGCAAGTTACACCATTTACAGCCTAGTGAACTATGAAGGCTGTAACAAGGCTAAAACCATGATGACATCAAAACAATGTGCAAATTACAATCTCCAATTTAAAGTGTAAACCTCATTGATGCCTTAAACTGTGAACACCCATTATCATTAAGTCAGTTCAAGTAAAAAAGAAATTTTTTTTTAAGTCTCATAATACGGAATCTCTCTAAACAAGGTCCTTCGCACACACTGACAAAGAGATGGTGTTGTTTGTAGCCCAGTCAATCGACTGCAAAGGGCCAGGGATTTCAACCCGCTGAAGTCATCCCTCTGAATGGACTAAACAAAAAACTCTCTCGCACACAGTCACTACCATGGCATTCCTGCTTAAAGGCCTGATTGCAAAGATAAGATAAGATAAGATAATGTTGCTTATAGCCCAGCCGACCGCAAAGGGCCATATCAGGGCTGTCACCACGTTAAAATCAACTCACAAGTGATGTGGAAAAGGCGGTGACTGACTGCACCTGGCCTTACAGCAGATGGTTAAGTGAAATTAATTGAAACCCATTTTCAATCCTGATGTCCAGACAGGGTGATATGGTAAGGTCAGTGACTGACTGCACCTGGCATTACAGCATACGGTTAGGATAACATAAGATAATGTTGCTTATAGCCCAGCCGACCGCACAGGGCCATATCAGGAATGTCCCCACGTTAAAATCAACTCACAGGTCATTCATTCACACAATTCTTTAAAAGACATCGTCTAAAAACTCAACCAAAACTTTGTTAAAAATCTTTCCACTGTAAAATCTCAGATCCAATGAAAAATGTTAACCTCTTTCAAGAACTCAAAGATCGCGTCAGGCGGAACATCTCTGAACAAGGTTTTCATGGACTCTGCTGTAAAATGTTTGTGTCTCACATCGTGCAAGTCCCAACACTCTAAAAGAATGTGTTTCACTGTAAGTGGAACATGACATGGAATGCACCACAGAGCTTCTTCACCTCTTAAAAGATAAGAATGGGTATAAAATGAGTGGCCTGCGTGCAAGCAGCACAAGACTGTTTCGTTTTTACAGCCGCCTCTGGAACATGGTAAAAAATCTTTCAGGTTTGGACAGATTTCAAATAGTTTGTTCTCCGTCTGCAAGGTCCAGTCCTCTTGCCAGAGGTCTTTGACATAGGCCTGTGTTTAGGGTTTCAGATCAGTGTGAGGAATAGACAACCTGCTCAACTTTTCCCTTGTGTGGCATTCTTGGCAAACTGGTCAACCATCTCATTGCCTCGAATGCCCACATGGCTGGGAACCAAAGCGAAAACTATGTAGTATCCAACTGATTTTAGAGAGGTGCACAGTTAAAAAAACTTACAGCACTGAGGGTGCTTGAGATTATGGCCAGCAATGGCCTCCAAAGCAGAATGGGAGTCTGATAAAACAATGAAAGCTTTATGTTTTGATTTCCAGATCATTTGAAGAGCCAGGACCAAGGCTGTCAGCTCAGCAGTGGTAGATGGAGCTCTCGATGGGAATGTGTTCAGTACATCTCTCTGAAGGGGATCTACAGCACAAAATACAGCAGAGGCAACACAAAATACAGCAGAGGCAACTCCCTCCTCACATTTGGAACCGTCAGTGAAAATTCTTTTGAAGGATGGAAACTTGGAACACAGTTCAGCAAAAAGGGACTTGTATGCCAAGGAAACCCTCAACTCAAGTCTTCGAAACCCTGAGCGTACCAGCATAGCATGAGCAGCAGGGTTTAACCAAAAAAAAAAAAAAAAAAAAAGTGTGGACAGGTTCTTCGATATCCTGGAGACAGTTCTTGACAAACTGGACGCATCTTTTGTGTATAACATGGATGAAACATCTCTAAGCACTGTGCAGAAACCTGGAAAAAGTATGGCAAAAAAAGGCAAACAAACAGGTGGGTGCAGTCATCAGTGTGGACAGGGGAACCAGTGTTGCATGTGTCAGCTGCATGAGTGCAAGTGGTTCCTTCATCCCTCCCTTTCTGATCTACAAATGAAAGCCCATGAAGAAGACCTCAAAATTTGTGTCCCAGCTGGAACAGGATTTGCAGTGCAGGAGAAAGGCTGGATGGATAAAGACACTTTTTTGCCTGTGGCTTCAACACTTCGTCAAACACACACTAACCTTCAAAGGATGCACCTGTCCTTCTTGTCCTTGATGGGCACGTTAAGTCACACAGGAGTACTGGTAAGGTAAGGTAAGGTAATGTTGCTTTAGCCCAGCCGACCGCAAAGGGCCATATCGGTGAGGTAAGGTAATGTTGCTTATAGCCCAGCCAACCTCAAAGGGCCATATCAGGGCTGTCACCACATTAAAATCAACTCACAAGTCATTCATTCACACAACTCTTTAAAATACATCTTCTAGGAGATAAGGTAATGTTGCTTATAGCCCAGCCGACCACAAAGGGCCATATCAGGGCTGTAACCACGTTAAAATCAACTAACAAGTCATTCATTCACACACACACCCGAAATTTTGTTAAAAAACTTTTCCACTGTAAAATCTCAGATCCAATGAAAACATGTATCTGAATGTTTTCAAATTTGTGACCACAGGGGGCCATATCAGGGCTGTTTACATCAACAAAAATCGATACCACACAATTCTGTGTAAAAGAAAAAGCAGAAACTAAAACCAGTTTATTTACAACATATTCAAATACGTTAAAACTGAATCTATTTTTCCACAAATTCAAGATCAAATAAAAACAATGGATCTCTTTTATGAAAGAAAGTGCCCTAACCATACCACAAGGTCTTTTGATCAATGAAAATATTGTATCTTTCAGAAACTGAAAATCCAGCTGCGAACATGATTTTCATTTCTTGAAAATCCAGCTGCGAACATGATTTTTCATTTTGTTTGTTCTCCTCTTTTTTTCTTGCTTGCTTGCTTTTTTATTTTACTTTGTCAAAAACATTATTGTTTAAATTAAAAAAAAAATTTTCTGTAGCACTAACTGTGTCCATTAAAGTTTTCAAAACCTTTGTACAAATGAAAGTGCCGGACATAGTGTCCAGACCAGTGGAACACATATTGCCCAGTTAAATGTTATCATTTGCAAAACAAGATACCTGATGCATGCCTGTTACTGAATGAACCATCATGTATTCATTTGTTTGGACTCTCACTGAAACCCGTCTTAATTCCAAAATTACAAAAAAAGAAATACTTGTAATTCCCAATCATAACATCATCTGTCGTGATGCTGCACAACACAGTGAGACTGGCATCGCTGTATATATCCACAGTAGCATATTTCAGTTTATTAAAAAAAAAAAAAATGATCTAGAGACCACAGGAGTTGAATGTAGACCTTTTATTCCAGCAGCAGCAGATTGTGCCAATTTTGAAAGAATGTCAGTGATGGGACAGTGGTAGACATTTCAGTCCATCTTCGTGTCCTCATAGTCATACAGAACCTGTAGCACAGAGAGAGGATATGAGAGTTACAACTGTTTTATTGAAAAGGTTTGCCAGTCCTACCGTCCCAATGGTCAGCAGGCTGAGACCTAGAGGGAGAGGGCAGACACTTATAAGACATCTCCACTATATTTTCCACTTTGGACTGCTGGGAGGGGCAAGTTAAAACGTCTCTGCCAGGGGTGCAATAAGCAGCTGAATGACTCCACCACAGGCACTACCTTTTTCTTCAGCGAACTTGGCTGGCAGGAATGACTGGTTGTCTGACTGCAGGCAGATATTGTCAATTTTCATTTCATCTTTTTTCCCCCTATAGGTAAAGTCAAACCACACAATAAAATAGCAAGGTTTCTGTCTTCATACTCCACCATCATGCTGTGTGCAAAGCGAAGCACGACTAAAAGACAGTGCATATCGATATTTGACGTGTAATATTCCATGAGTGCTATAGTAAGGTGAGGTAGGGTAATGTCATGGGTCCTCATGGAGGACAATGTTTGTACAGCAGATCAACAGAAGAAAAAGGTGAAAGGAGTAAATTCCAAGTTCAAGTGTGTGCATGCTAGTCAAGTGTGTGTGTGTGTGTGAGTGAGAGAGAGAGAGAGAGAGAGAGAGAGAGAGAGAGAGATCATGTGTTATATGTGTGTGTGTGTGTGTGTGTGTGTACAAAAAACCATCGGCTAAAGAAAGTGTCATTTGTATACAAAAGCATAACTGTGTCCACAGACTGTGTGACGCCATGGCATTCCCTGAACGCCTGGTGTTGTCAGATGTGAAAATTGAAATTGATGTCGCTGTAGAACCAGAACCACCATCACGCCAGTGCTACTATTTCCTTCCTGTAGATCACATGGAAGTTTGCTGTATGCATTGTTTAATTAATGACAAGAAATCAGAGCACATTGCGCAGAAGATTACAGGGTATTAACCTGCATCCCAAACCCACCTCTTCAGCGTCTGTGGCGTGACTCCAGGTCCTAGCAGAAGGAAAAATGGTATTTATGTACCCAGCCACTGTACAATCTTAAAACCTAAACCTTAAGGAAATACGCACGGAACTATCAGCTGTATTTGTTGACAACTAAGATTCCTTCCTTGTTTGGAGTCGTGCCCCCAGAAAAGATATGTATAAATCTCCCTTAGACATCAGCCAACTCCACCAGGAGACCCTTCTTGGAAATCCTGCCAGTCCCAAGCCTGGATAAAGGAGGAGGGTTGGGCATGGGCAGCTATCCCACCCCATAAAACAAAACACAGCCACAGAAAAACGCCAACCAAGAATCAAATCCACACCTCAACCCTAGGAAGTGATGGTTCTTTGACAAGAAGATGTATAATGGAATGTGGTGAAAGCCTAAAGTCTTGGGAAGCCACAAGGCCAGCTGCAAAAGAGTTCGGCCAAGGACACCTGTTGCCAGGACCTGGAAGTTGACATTAGGATAAGATAAGATAATGTTGCTTATAGCCCAGCCGACCGTGAAGGGCCATACCAGGGCTGTCACCAGGTTAAAAATCAACTCACAAGAGCTGTAAGTTGGGCTGGTTTAGACAGTACATTAAAAGCTGAAACAGAAAAGGACTTTTCTTTGTGCATCTGCGTTTCCTGAAGAGCTACTACAGCTGGCTTTAAATCTTGGCAAAGAAGTTGAAGCTCCTCAAAATTGGAATGGAGACCTCAGATATTCCAATGGAAGATGGTTGTGTCCATCATAAAAGATATATGATGAAGGAAAAAAAATCTTGTAACTCTTCACCAGCAAGTTCCTTTTCTTACCATGTTGACATCTTCTAGATCCGAGAGAACTGCAAATCTGTTGGTGTTTTAACTTTCTCTCCGCTTTTTTTCTCTCGATCTGATAAAATATTTGTCGCTTTCTTTTTAGGCAGCGATTTTGCCTTTCCTCCAGAACCGCCAGCTCCCTTGTTGACAGCTGTAGGGTGCCCTTTGGAGGATTTTGAGGGGGGTGGTCTTCAAGAACTTCCACTTTCTGCCGCCCTGAAGGGCCTGTAGTTCTTTTGCCCCCTGATGGTCTGGGGACAGGAGTAGGCTTTGAAGACCGAGTCGTAAATGAAGGTGATGACTGCTGGGGTTTGTGACATGCAGTGTTTCTGCCTGAGCCTACAGACTTGGTTTTCTGGTTCTCTCTCGGCAAACGAGGATTCGACTGCATGCACGCCGATGCTGACTGTTGTTGGCTTCCTTACTGCAGCTGCAAACGAGAGCCAGCAGTTTTTTGACTCTTCATTACAATCTTTTTGCCTCAAAAAACTGGATTCTCTGTTCAGTTTTGATTCTCTGAATTTCCTTTTCTTCAACCAGTTTGGGCAGGTCTTCGATGATGATGGGTGCTTGCCTCCACAGTTGGCACAGAGTGGTGGACTGTCACACAGAGCCTGGTGGACTGGCTGGCAGCAGGTACCACACACCTCTTCTTGCATGCATCTATCCGTCACATGGCCAAACCTCTGGCACTTGAAACAGCGCAGAGGGGATGGGATGTACAGCGACACTGAAACTCTCAGGTAGCCCACCGTAATCGACTCCGGGAGAGAAGTAGAGCAGAAGGCCAGAAAGAGGGTGTCTGTTGGAACTCTGTCATTGCCTTTGCACACAGTACACGATGAACGTTGGTCACTCCTTGCGATGCCAGTTCCAACTTGATTTCTGCCTCCGACACTCCTCTCTCTCTCCCCCTCATTGTACCATCCTTTCCTCCAATGATCCTCAAAACACCAACTCCGACAATCTATCCAGCAAAAGTGGCCACACTTCCCACTCAAACTCCCAATGATTCATCAACTCAGAACAACAGTGAGTCTGTCAATAGCTGTTCCCATGAGGACTGTCCTAAGGGAACATTTTGTGGCAGTAAAGCACACCCTACAGGCTGAAGTCTCTTCTCTACATTCAGCTTTTCAAGAAGCAAGACAGACACTTAAAAAATAGAAATAGATTCCCTCACAACTCAGTTACATCATCTGTTATCTCAGAACAAATCACCACCTCATAAAGTCATCAACTTCCCAACACCTTGGTAGAGGCAGAAAACAAACGCCAGCTGTCTGAAAATCCTTCCCCTCCTCTTTCATCAAGCTCTACCTTTCTCAGTGGACTGACAGTCAGATCCACTAGTTACGTCTCTTCATTCAATTTATCAATGGCACACTAATTAAGACGTCAAGTGGAAAAAGGAATAATACCAGAAGGTGCAAAAAAGCAAGACGATTCTGTCAATATGATTTTACGGCATGTGTGACACCTAAATCGTCGGACATCGGCAACTGTGTATCAAGGTCATTCAGCCGGGAGTACACATGCACCGCAAAAGTGATGAGCGGGAGAAAGGTGAAGACCATGTTGGAAAGATATGCAGCATCTTTAATGACGGTGTCAGAGTTGATGTTAAACCTGGTGACATCGAGATCACGCACAGAACCGGCAGATGTACCAGTGAAAAACCATGGCCAAGTGCCAGCTGGCATAGAACCATTTCTTCTTTTCGACCACCTGAGGTGGATGAGAGGAACTTTTTTTAGATTTGGACTGATCTGGAAGAGTTTGTTATCCATCTGTGTATTCCAATCCTCCTGCCAGAGATCTCTGACATAATCATTAACTTTTAGTTTTTGATCTGTGTAAGGGATAGATGTTAGACAGTTTCCCTGTTGTGGCATTCTTGGCCAAACGATCAGCCATTTCGTTCCCTCCATAGTCTAATGCCAGCATGACCAGGAACCCCAAGCCAGAACGATGCTGTGACCTTCTGCTTTCAACGTAGCAAAAAGTTTTTTTTTTAAGTGTAGAAGTTTAGGATGACAGAGGTTACGGCCAGCTTTTGCCTCCAAAGCTGACAGCGAATCAGACAAAATCAGAAAGTCTGTGGGGATGAGAACAATAACGAACAAAGTGACACTGTGCAGTCTCTCTCAGACAATTGTGTTTACACCACTTAACTGAGAAAGGAATGGCTGCGATCTTTGTTTGAGTCGATGATTTGATTGTTGGTGCAAACTGTGATACACTGTTATGTGAAACGAAGCAGATGTTCAAAAGAAAGATTCAAGATGAAAGACATGAGAAAACTGTCATACTTTCTAGGCACAAGGCTGAATACACTGCTCTCACAGCCGCAGTTCAAGAGACTTTGTACCTCAGTCAGTTCTTCAGTGATGTTCATTGGCATTAGACATCAAGATGATTTGCCTTTGATATTTGAAGACAATCAGGAAACAACTGCTCTAACAAATAACCCTGAACTGTCAAAGATCAAAGCATATTGATGTCCAATGCCACTTCATACATTCAGAGGTGAACATGGGCAAATATGTGCTGAAATACTGTCTCACTTGTGAAATGCTAGCAGATATATGACAAAACCTGCTACTGAATCCCAGCTCAACAAGTTCAAAACATTTTTTTTGGGGGGGGGGGGGGGGGGGGGATTTTATGGAGAAGGCTATTGTACTTATAAAATGTATGGTTGTTGAACGAATGAATGAAAATTGTTTCGATCAAGTGGGAGTGTTAAACATAGTATCATGATCTTACGATTCTTCATTTCTGGTAAAACGACAACCATCCACTTATGGTTAATAAAAACAACAGAGATCATTATTCTTCCTTCTGCCATTTAATGGTCAGTGTTCGTCTGCTGCACTGAACAAGTGTTCAATTGTTTGCTGTCTGTATTTTCCTCCTTCATGTCCAGCCACAACGCTGCCACAACAGTTGCTAAATGAATTGATTCTGGTACTGTTCGTTCCGTACATACATTCTAATCACATCATGAAAATGTGTCCATGTTGAGAAATTATTGATGCACTGTAGTTGTCTAATTAATATCCTTACCAGTATGTACTATGTTAATGCTTTAGAAAAGGAATGTAATAATCTCTCTCTCTTTCTCTCTCTCTCGCTCTCTCTCTCTCTCTCTTCCGGTATCCTACCAGTGCAGACATGTTTAGCAGTTCCAATGATTTACAGCAAAGTTTTTCAAAGTTTATGTGGCAATGCAAGATAAATAAGACGGTATGCTCACCGTACATTTTCATTTCTAACTTCTCCAAGTCAGTGAGTGATGTGGATGTGCATGCACCCAACGATTCACGTGGATTGTGTATTGTGTACCAACATGTAGCGTGATATGAAACAAGCCTGCATCATGACCTAGTTCCCCTTCAGCCAACTGCCACACAACTGAGTACAGTTGCAGTCATGGGTCCGATCATGCGATCCATGACTCAGGACAAAGTTGTTACACTCATGGAACATTTTCTAGAGCGTATCACTCATACCATGGACCCCATCCAGGAAACATTTGACACGCATTCACAATCAATGCCACAGTGGAGATATACATTATTTCATAGAAACATTGGTGCTTACAAACCAACCGGCATCAACAGCTCATGGATTGACTACAGATCAGACCACAACATTTTCAACAAAAATTTACCCACTAGCTGCACCAGACTACTACTACCAGACCTATTCCAGTCAACAAATGAATTGCGGTTCAGATCAAACCCAAGCAAAAAACTCCTGAAGATCCACATTTACTACGCAACTAACAAAGTCCTACTTCAGGGGCAGGCTTGCCAAAACTGGTCGACAAGAGTTCAAAACACTGCATGCCATTGTACACACGCTGTCCATGGCGCCAGCCTCAACACACAACTGACCAGTCTCCACAGCCCTCCCTGTCGCTTCAGTGTGTAGTGAACACCAGAAGAAGCTCTGTGCAGCTCTCACCACTCAGACAGACATGCCCACACAGCACCCAAAGGAGCGGGAGCGGGAGCCACCTGCTTCAGAAGAAGCAGGATTGTTCTCTTCAGTCTCCATGCCCTGCAACTCTTCAAGTGCCTGTTTTGTGTTCCCCATGTCCATCCCACACTACACAATCTTCTTTTTACTACCTTCCCTCCATGACCATATAGTGATTCGCCCTACATCATCATCTGTTCTTGTGATAGAAAAGGACATCAACTCTATCCCTTTTCCCTTTTATGACATTAGACCAGCAGTAGACAATACAAGCATTAGAGCCCCTTTCACTATCACAATGGACAATGTAACCCTAGCAGATAACATTGACACCCATTCGGAAGACAGCACATCAACAACCAAGACTGACACTAGGGAAGACAACAAGTCTGTGACAGCTGATGCACACCACCAGCAATGACTCAGACAACACACTGACACAGACAAGGCAAAATAGCTCCTTGAGCAAAACCTGTGTGACGACCGACAACAACATCAGGGTTACTATGTCAAACAACACAGACAATTGTGACAGCTCATTGAAAGGGACTGACAACAACACTGACAACAGTCCCACAAATTGTTGCTGTAGTCATGACGACTGTGTGCCTCAGGAAAAATTCTTTATGATCACTCAGTCCCTCCATGACAAAATCTCTGCCCTCAGATGAACACTACAGGAAACCAGACAGACCTTCAAAATAGAAAGCATGCTCTATCTACACAACTCAGTCACGTCTTCATCTGCCAACTACAAATCACCCTCTCGCAAAAGCAAAACAACCAATAAAAAAATCTAAATTTAAATCAGATTCCAACTCCTCTGCCACCCAACAAAAGCAACCTCTCCATTCTCCCCAGACACAAAAAAACCCCTTCTTCTCTCACTGCACACTGCATTCAGGATGCACACACCCCCCTTCAGCCCTACTAACATAACTCGGTGACAAAATACAGGACAACCCATCCCCCCAATGTGACAAATCCTCCGACTCACATATCAAACCATCTCCCCTTTGTGAGAAGACACCTCTCCCTGAAAATATCTCCCCCCACGTGTCCCCTCCTCACCTTCTTCAAAAGGTTTCGTTGGGAGATGGACCACAACAATACTGCTGAGTGACTGCATCCTGAGAGGTATATTGATAGCCCTAGGGTCAGCACTCAGGTAGAGTGTGCCAACGAGCTGTCACCAGCCTGACTCAGCGGCTTGCAAAGCAGACACCAACCCATGCCATGATGCAGGCTACCTTCCATGTGGGGGTTAGTGACTGCAACGAGCTTTTAACATCACAGTCAGCTATTGCAATTTCAACACAGCAGTGGCAAGAGCTCATTGTGCAGTGCCACCCAGTCTTCAGGCCTCTGCGATTATCCCGGCCAGGGGGTGGCACCCTCTGCACACCATCATCGGCTCCTGCAACGACCACCTTCAGGAGGCCTGCTCAGCAATGGGGATCAAATCATCAACCATTGTGCCACCTTCACCACTCAGGGCGGTGCCCCAAGACTGGCGGTGCCCCAAGACTGGCGTTGTACTACACCTCTACACAACCCAGGTGGAAGGGAGTGGAACGTATGACACAGAACCTCTTCTCCCCTAGACCACAGGCCCTCCTACCCACCCCTACACGCCACACATCTTGTGTTACCAACAGCGCACTACCGTCCCAGATCCCCTCTCCTCCCTCCCCCATTCACCCTCTCAGAATTCCCAAACCTCACGTCAGGTCTACGCACGTCCCATTTGTCTCCCCCCTCCCCCCTCAAGGAAGCCCCTCCAAGACCATCCAACTCGCTTGTGGCTACACAGAGAGACCACAAGAACGTTTAGCCAGCCTCAAGTAACACCAATACTATTGGCACAGCACCCTTCACTACTGCACCCTCCCCACTCCAGCAAGCCCCTCCAAAACCATGTTGGCCAGATGTGTGCACAGGCAGCGTCAGCAGCACTGGCCCACTCACCGGTCTCCCAGCCAACCAAAGTGAGTGCCTCCTGTGTGTGCCGCCAGGCGAGCCTGCTCTTCCCCCATCTCCCTGATACAACAGGTCTGTCCCTCCCCTGCCCCTTCCTCCACCCTTCAGTTGCTTTCCAGGGACCCTGTCTCCTTCATGTCATCCATGGTATTGGTCACTCTTTGTACCCCCCCCCCCCCCCCTCCCCCCTCCCACTCCATGCTCCCTCCCCACTTCCTCTCAGTGTGTGTGAGCGTGCATAAATGTTTTTATTGTACATGCATCTATATGACCATGGGTTAAATTTTTACGAATGGTAACAGTTTGTGTTTGGATGAGTGTGTGTTTGTAGGGGAGGGAGGGGGGTTAAGTGTGTGAGTGTGTGTGTGTGTTCTGTATGAGTGCGCTCTGTGTATTTGTGTATGTGTATATGTGTTTGAGTGTGCGTATGTGTTTGTATGTATGGGTGTGTGGGCATGCGCACAAGCACGCGTGCCAGAGTTCTCACATCTGTATGTATGTGTATGTATGAACCATTAACTTGTGCAGTATGAACCATTAACGTGTGTACGTGTGTGTGTGTGCATGCGTGTGTGCGTGCGTGCACGCACGTGTGTAT
The DNA here is from genome assembly GCA_016801955.1 of Conus betulinus. Lineage (NCBI taxonomy): Eukaryota > Metazoa > Mollusca > Gastropoda > Neogastropoda > Conidae > Conus > Conus betulinus. Next base: position 19,309 of record JADBJO010004778.1, on the reverse strand, counting down.
GTGTGTGTGTATGTGTGTTCTGTATGAATGTGGTGTGTGTGTGTGTGTGTGTGTGTGTGTGTGTGTGTGTGTGTGTGTGTGTGCGGGCATGCGTGCGTGCTTGCGTGCGTGCGTGCGTGCGTGTGTGTGTGCACGAGCACGCGTGCATGAGCACTCACGTCTGCATGTGCATGTATGCAGATAACTTGTACCATTAGTGCTGATTCCATAGAGCCAGAAATGAAACAAAAGCAACAGCTGTGTGACAAAAAGACTGCGCTGCAAAGTGTAAACCAAAGTACTGTGGTGTACAAGGCCTCACTTATTGTTTCAAATATGCCATATGGTTTTTGTAGTAGATTGCAAGGGACATACTGCTGCGGCGGTGTGCACACGCATTCCAAGATGGCCAAACTGAACTGAACGTTGTGTTCTAGCAGAAGAATAAATAATACTTTTTTCGTTTCTGACTTAAGTGTTTGTCTACTTCACTGGCGACGAGGATGGCGGCTTTCGGACAACTAAAAGAATTCGGACTTGAGGAAGGGGAAGATTGGGGTCAGTATACGGAACGGTTAGAGTATTATTTCGTGGCTAATGACGTTGATGATGAAGACAAGAAACGAGCAATATTTTTGAGTGCATGCGGTAGATCTGTATACAAACTCATGTGTGATTTGCTTGCCCCAGCCAAACCTGGCACCAAGACATTTGCAGAACTGAAAACAATCATTCAAAATCACCTCCAGCCCAAGCCCTCTGAAATAGTTCAGAGATTCAAGTTTCACACGCGTTCACATTATGAGCAGGAGTCTGTAGCAAAATATGTGTCACAGTTACGTCATCCGTCGCAAGATTGCAACTTTGGCGAAGCGCTTGATTCTATGTTGAGGGATAGATTAGTCTGCGGCATTAACAATAATCGGATTCAAAGACGTTTGTTGTCTGAGAAAGACGACTTTTGAGAGGGCGTTTGATGTTGCCAGGGCTATGGAGTCAGCAGAGAAGAGTGCAGTAGATCTGCAGGAAAACGCTGTGGGATCCACAGCTGGGGGAAGTCAGAGCACAGCTAGCATCGATATGATGGAAGATCGACAGGAAGATGTCAGAGCAGTGAAAAGAGATCGTTCAATGAAAGACTTGGAATGTTGGTACTGCAAAAAGGGGTATCTTGGTCCTGGGAAGAACTGCAAGAGAATGCGTGGTTAGAGTAGAAGAAACTTTTTCGTTCACCCCAAGTACTGGTCCATTTTGACTCCAGTAAAGACGTCATCCTCTCCTGTGATGCCTCAAACTATGGGCTGGGAGCCATGATATCACACCGGATGAAGGACGGCAGTGAGAGACCAGTGGCGTTTGCGTCCAGGACAATGAACAACGCAGAGAAAACCTATAGTCAGGTGGAGAAAGAAGCACTTGCCATCATCTACGGGGTGAAGAAATTCCACCAGTATCTGTACGGTCAGAAGTTTGACATTTACACAGACCACAAACCATTGTTAGGGCTCCTTGGACAAAACAAACAAGTCCCCTGCATGGTGGCTGCCCGAATACAGCGCTGGGCAGTGACCTTGGCAGCATACGAGTACAACCTGATGTTCAAGGAAGGCAGGAAACACAGCAACGCTGATGGCCTCAGCAGATTGCCACTCCAGATGACAGCAGAAACAGAACTCGAACAGGGGAGATAGTTCTCCTGATGGATCAAGTGGAGACCATGCCGGTGACATCCAGCCAGATTCGTCAGTGGACCGACACTGACCCTGTGCTTTCACAAGTGAAAAGTTTTGTCTTGAAAGGCTGGCCTGAAAGCCATTCAGACCAGAGATTCAGACCATACTTGGCCCGGAAAATGGAACTGAGTGTACTGGATGGCTGCCTGTTGTGGGGATCTCGGGTGGTAGTGCCCCCAAAAGGACGCAAGATTTTGCTACAGGACCTGCATGACGCCCACCCAGGAATGACTCGAATGAAGAACTTGGCAAGATCATATATCTGGTGGCCGAACCTGGACAAAAAAAAACTGAAATGAAGATTTTGAATACTGAGGTTTAGTAAAACAGACGTTCTTTGTTTAAATTATTGTATAACCAGTAGTGGTCTTAAAGGTGGGGATATGTAGTAGATTGCAGGGGACATAACTGCGGCGGTGTGCGCACACATTCCAAGATGGCCAAACTGAACTGAACGTTGTGTTCTAGCAGAAGAATAAATAATACTTTTTCGTTTCTGACCTGACCTGAGTGTTTGTGTCTACTTCAGTTTTCCTCACATTCTACACGTTTTCCTCCAGTGGAAAATAAGCTTGTGATGCTTGATCTCCATATCTTACCATAAGTGTGTGTGTGTGTGTGTGTGTGTGTGCGCGTGTGTGTGTGCATGCGTGCGTGCGCACGCGTGCATGTGGGGGGGGGGGGGGGGGGGTCTGTGGTGGAAAGATCTCGTGGAAAAAAGTGATGGAGTTAGGGAAGAAAGTTGGGGTAGATCTAGAAATCATGGACATCTCTGTTGTGCATAGAACTGGCCTAAAAAAAACCAGAAAGCCCAAGACCAGTGCTGGTGAGTTCACTTCATGAAGAAGCAAGGCTAACCTCATGATGAGGAACAAAGATCCGCGCAAACATGACATGAAAGGAGTTTACCTGAACGATGAACTGACACCCCTATCCTTCAAATTATTCAAAATTTTGTAAGGCAGCAGCTGGTGTGGACAGGGTATCCACTGCCCATGATGGCAAAATTGTTTGCCAATTGAAGGCCGCCCCTGGGAGGAACAGCAGTGGCAGTGTGGGATCTTCAGCAGCAACGCGGTGTACGTAGAGTCACCTGACGACCTTTTCCGGATCGGTGTGACGAAGGTAGACTACATGGCGCTTGGGCTTCAGCACTTGATCTACACCAGCTAGGGGTTTGCCGGAGGTCGTCGTGATTCATCTGACTCATGTGTAATCTCAACGTTATGTGCTTGTAGCTGTACTCATTCTTCATCTTGTCTTCGTGTTGGTAATTGTTTCTATTCTTCCAATCAATCTTCTGATGAGCGATCATCTAGTGTGGTAACTTCATCTGTGAATCCCTTTTGCGTTCAAGCTTGTGCTTCTAATTGTGATGTCAACGATGATTATGTTCTTCATATTGATGTGGATCACACTGTTCGCCATGATCATGAGCGGGCTTTTGTATCTTTAAATGTGTGTGGATTGCGTTCCCGTCTCCAGTGTTGGAATTTGTGAACTATATTCAACTATTTGACATTGCCGTTTTCCTTGAGACTGAAACTGATGACCAAAATGCTTTATTTATCTCTGATTGCTTCAGTGACTGGGGATATGACATTAAACTGTTTAACAGAAAATGCCTGTCTAATTGACGTTGTGGTGGTATTGGAATAGCCATCAAAAGCAAGCTATCTACGTGTGTGGAGAGATTCTACCTTATTCTGGTGGATGTGTGGCTTGGTGTCTATTAAAAAGATCATTGTCTGGCTATAATAAAGACTGTCTGATTGGTGGCGTATACATTCCTCCCGAAGGTTCAGTTTATAGCAATGCTGAACTGTTTGATGTGATTGAGACGGAATTGTTATCATTACAAGATAAATATAAGGATTGTTATGTTTTGTTGTTGGGCAATTTTAATGCTGATACCAAAAGTATGAATGATTTTATTGATATGAATCAGTTCACTCAGTCTGTGTTCTCTGATGTTCTCTATGATATGAGCGAAGATAATTTCCAACCTTGTCAAAGATCATCTCAAGATAAGCAGAGGCCTAATAATTATGGCTATCGTCTCTTAGATTTATTTAAATCACTGTCAATATACATTTTTAACGGAAGAATTGGTTCAGATGCTGGTACTGGAACATGCACATGTGAAGGAAGCACAGTTGTTGATTATATCATTGGTTCTAGATATTTGACTGAAAATGCAAGTAAGTTTAAAGTTGATGCTTTTGATGCATTGTTCTCTGATGTGTATTGCCCGTTATGCCTGTCTCTTCCAGTTAAAACCTGTTTTGTTTTCAATGAACCTAATTGTACTAAACACTCTCTATACATCAAAGGTATGATGGTGCAAAGATTAGAAGATGGGATAACAACAAATGTAATGAATATAAAGAACATTTAGCAAATTACAATGTTGATGAAACTGTAACTTTATTTGAACGAGGCACAATATCAATCAGTGAAATGAATAAGCGGTTTTTTCAATTCTTGTTGATTCAGCGAAGGATACATTTGGTACTTACTCTAAGTCTAATACTTACAATAATAGATATTCAATGAGGCAGAATCAAAGCTGGTTTGATAAGGAGTGTAAGGTTTTTGAAGCCAGTACTACTTTAAAGCAAAGCATAAAGTAAATGTTCAAATACTGTGCCTAATCTAAATAATCTTGCTGCTAAAAGCAAAGAATATAAAAATGTTTTGAGACGATCTGAAAGAAGAGCAACGAGAAAATGGCACAGAGAATTGCGAGCTTTAAAAACTTGAAATCCAAGGGATTATTGGAGGAAAATTAAAGACAAAAAAGCTTCATCGTGTCCTATACCTCTTGAAGAGCAGGAGACTTCTGCAAAAACTGCTGTTTACTGCAAGCAAGGCAATATTGTGCATTGCCAACTCGTAGTTACAAGTGCGACTACATGACGTGTATTTGTGTGTGAGTGGCTTTTTTTTTTTTTTTCACTTGTTTTCATTCTGAGTAGATGGTTCTTTGCTTTTTTTCTGTCTAATGTTTCATTTGACTTTTTTCCTTCTTCTTCTGTCCCATTGATTGTAAGTTTGCTTTAGAATGCTTCCTTTGTGAGGGAGTGTATATTTTCATTTCAGAAAAGTGTTTCCATAAGTATAGCATCTGACCGAGGAGCTTACGAACATATACTGTGAAGATTTTCTTTCTTCTCATACACTTCTGGTTTCCTGAAGGTGCTACGGGTGTGTAATCCAGCCCCATTTTTCCCCTCTTTTATGTGATTTTATTGTGTTCTTTGATTACTCAAATGTTAACGTCAGTTAACGTGCAAAATCGTCATCTCCTATTGTCATCACAACAGTACACAACTAGAAATGAGCAAGAACCAGTCTGCATGGCTATGCAAAGGCTTCAAATCTGTCACCTTCATATCCAACATGCAGTTAACAAGACATCAGATACATCAACACTGATTTGGTGACAATGATGTAACTATTCCAGGATATAACACAATCCAGAAAGATCCTACATAAGCGAAAGAGACAGGTCTTCTTATCTACATCAGCGAAGCCTTTAGCTTCAAACGACTTCTACACCTAGAAAGTAACGATGTAGAATGTGTCTGGACAGAAGTAAGCTGAAAAGAAACCCTTCCATTTTGGTTGGTTCCTGCTACAGGAACCCATTTGAAAGAGTAAACTGAGTCGACAAATTTATTACGATGATGGATGCAGTCTCGCTACAAATCAAGGAAATCATTTTACTTGGAGACTTTAACACAGACCTTCTAAAAGTGCAAAACCAGTAGACACACGTGTTCAGTCTAATTAATCTGCATCAGCTCATGAATCTCCAATGAGAGTCATACCAAACTTAAAGACACTTATCCACCATATTTATATTTCAGATAAAACTAACATAGCAGAAGCCTGCATCCCTGTTCTAAACTGTAGTGATCATTACCCAGATGTGTCACATGGTCCAAAAAAGGAGTAAAAATTCCCAAAACGGGACACAAGACAATCACCTACCGTTGCTTTACAAACTTTAACAACCAAGACTTTCTGCATAACTTGCTTAACTCAAATCTCTCTTCAGTTTTCAACATAACTGATCCAGATCTTGCTGTTGAATTTTGGATCAAAACATTTACAGAAATATATGATAAACACACGCCTGTCAAGGGAGTGAAACCTCTCAAAAAGGGCCTTAGAGAGTTTTAGAGGAAAGAAATGTCACACATGGTAGAGAAATAGGTAATGGGCTGATAAGCAGTACATCCTCACTTGGAGATACGGTCAAACTATGTCAAGGCGGTTAAAATGGTCACGTGAAAGATGGCACCTAAGGTCATGAGGACCCTCCCGAGTTCAAACCTTCCCGATAGCGAAAGGGAGGGAAATGTAACCACTAGTACCTCTGAGCAACAAGTAGGTGCTAAATACTCAGTCAGCTGATGTTGCTTTGTAAACAGATCTTGAAGAGCAGAAGTCTTGGGCTTGTTCAGATGGTATTGCCGTAGGGCACTGTGTTGAGGCTTTGTCAGGCTGGTTGAATGCACGTGGACGTTGTTGTCGTAACTTTCTCTAGGATAATTACTGTGTTAAAGATGAAAGATGCTCTTGGAGTTGGCGGGAATTTTCGATGTCGATTTGGTGCCAAGTGGCTGTTTCTAAGCAATAAACCAGGGAAGTGTGTAAATGCTGATGTGTGGAAGAATGTAGCAAAAGGGAAGTCATTGTACTTTGTGAACATGGTCGTGGAGAAGCAACATGGCCCAAAGAGAAATCTTCTGTGTCCATCCCTATATAAACTGAGGGAGAACAACGTGATGAGAGGAGGAGAAGAACACCTCAAGAGAGAGGACAAAGGAGAGAGAGGAGAGAAGAGTGAGCAGGACAGAGTAGGGTTGAGAAAAACATGGTCTGGGAGACAGAAAAGACAGCAAGGTCTTAGGGTAAAAGACAAGCTGAAAAAGAAAAGACTGAGTTTGAAACCCAGAGGTGGGTGAAAAGAGACAAAGAAGATTTTTTACATCGAGTTCCCAGAGACGACCACGAAGACCCAGTCCTGAAACCTGTCGCTAGTCAGTAGCTAGTCAACCAAGGGCGTCACTATCACCCAGTGCTGGAGAAAACTTGAAGTGACTTGTTCCAGAACTGTGGTCTGGGTGTGAAAGTGTTGTTGTGTACATGGAAACCTGGCCAGGTAAGAAGCCATTAATATTATAACCCGGGATTAGGAAGTACTGATCTTTATGTTTTGTTTATTCCATTTTGTGTGTGATGGATTGTTCAAGCATAATTATAAGTGGCATAGAATTTGTATTTCTTGTTCTCAATCGTGTTAGGAAGATATGAATGCCTGACATCCCATTCCCAGAGAGAGGTGAATGTTTGGTGAGTGCAGGAGGGTGCATATGCATGTGTGAGTGCGGAGATAACCTTGGTGTGTTAAGCCTGACTAATAATACATCAACTTTGTTCACTTAAGCAATACCATCACGATTTCCTCTGTCCTGGACAATGCCCCTCTAAAAACAATTTGAGTACGACATGATCCTAAACTGGCATGGTGCACTAAAGAGTTACAGGAGGCAGGTTACCCTAGAGATCTGCTTGAACAACATGGCTATGAACAGGAACCTAGAAAACTGAGAAATGCAATAATTTCACAGAAGGGCAGAGTAAAAATGAAAGAGTATTGAAAAATATAATCATCAAACCAGAACCCAAGTTGGTATGGAGAGCTATTAACGAGTTTACAAACACTCGATCTTCTTCAAAATCAACTGTAATTAAAGACATCTCTGTCGAACAGCTAAACACACACCTTTGCACTACAGCCAATAAACTTGTTATGACAAGATTCTTCCTTATCAAATGACCTTCAAAAACTGAAACAATATGGCCAAGATAAAAACATCACGTCTGAACTTTATATTTATTCCATCAGTAACAGTCTTTGAAGTTTATCACTACCTAACGCACCTAAAACAATCTGGTACCTGAGGGGTGGATGGCCTAGACGGCAAAATCTGCAAACTATAAGCTCCAGCAAAAAAGACACATTGACATATGTCTTCAATTTATGCATAGACAAAAATCATTTTCCCGATAGTTTCAAGAAAGCGAAGTCATACCTATCTACAAAGCAGGAGACAATTCAGACCCTGCAAACTACAGACCAATCTCAATCATTTCCACCATTTCCAAACCTTTGGAAAACACTTTTATATATAAACAAACACACCTTACACCACCTTAATACATACCACTTGCTTCATCCAAGACAGTCCGGGTTCCAACACAACCATTCACGCCATACAGCCCTAATCAACCTGGTTGATGACTGGCTAAATAGCATTAACAACAACAGATATTGTGGTGTCCTACTTATTGATTTCAAAAAGCATTTGATGTGATAGATCATAACCTTCTTCTTAGAAAATTAAAATTGCATGGCTTATCCACAAAAACTCTTCGCTTTCTCACTCATATCTCATAAATAGGCAACAATGTGTGAAAATTATTACAACTTTCTCTTTATTTTTCAAACCCTTTCCTATGGCGTCCCACAAGGCTCTAACCTGGGTCTCTTACTGTTCACAATTTACATCATGATCTGCCTCTCCATATCACATCCACCTGTGAACTCTTTGCTGATGATATAACAATACACACAAATCATTCTGATGTTACTGTTCTTGCACAAACTTTATAAGAAAGTGCGAATGACCTTGCAGAATGGATTGAACTAAACCACTTGTCACTTCACCCTCAAAAAACTAAATCCATGCTTATCACAACCAACCAAAAAAACTTAACAGACAAAATCTCACTATTAACTCACTCCCTACGAACCACTGCGATCACAGTGGTCCCCTGCACAACGCTTGCCTATGAACTACTGTGATCACAAGATTTGACCTTTGGATTTTTTTTTTAGCTCAATGATGTCAACTTTTGTATGAAAATAGAGCTGCTGGCTCTCAACTTTGACCTTTCACCTGCTTGCCATATATACCAAACTATTTTCGGTTTTTCTGCTTTAGAACGACAAAGAGAAGTTTCATTTCATACTCACTGGCTTTGCATGAATTTGCAAAACAACAATGGTGTCGCCTGATTCGATACGTGCTGAAACTAGTAGAAAGACAGAGATGTCAGCGTTTTACCATGCAAGAAGTATTAGAAATAGTACAGAAGTATTAGAAATAGTACAAACAGCTTGGTCAGACATAAAAGAGTATGAGGAAGATAGTGAGAGTGAATATAGTGCTGGAGAAGAGGAGGGTGGCGAGTCTGGGAGCAATAGTGAGACTGATGTGGAAGAAGGGGAGGGGGGGGGGGGGGTCTGAAAATAGCTCCAGTGATGAAAGTGGGGGTATTAGTGGGGGAGAAGTGACTGCAGAGTGAATTTCTGAGGACGGAATGGCCCCAGGATTTTTCTATGTTTCCGTGTATTCCTGACTACTCTGATTAACACACAGAGGACTTCATTTGCAAAACATGGCATGCCACATCCCTCTTAATTTTTCGACCAGATATTTGACAGGAAGGGAGACCACAAACCGCTATGCCCAAGAAAACATCGCAGCCAGAGGTGTGTTATCTTCTTAGAGTACTTTTCCTAAGAGTACTTTTCGCCAGTGGAAGAACATTACAGTGAAGGACTTGACTGGGTTTTTTGCCATCTTGGTGCACATGGGACTGTTGAACAAACCTGAAGCTTCAGATTACTGGTCAACTAATTCTATTCTGCAACTAATTCATTTGCACCACCTATACTAAGCAGGGACAAGTTACAGCTCATCTTGACAATGTTGCATGTTAGCATTCCAAGGGGCACACCAGGCCACGACCCACTGCAGAAAATCAAGCCAGTCTACAGCCATCTCTGCCGCAAGTTCAGGGAACGTCATGTGCCTGGGGAGAATGTGTGCATTGATGAGGCTACGTGTCCTTGGAGGGGTAAGGTGGGCTTCCGTGTGTATATGAAGGACAAGCCTGTTCGTTGGGGCATGAAGCTAGATGAACTCTGCAAGTTACGTATACGACTTCAAGATCTTTGCAGCTGACCCTGAAATAAGCAACAAACCTGTGGATCTAGTCATGAGGCTGTCAGAACCACTACTGAAGAAAGGATGCAGTATGTCGATAATTACTACTGCTGCCCTCACCTTGCTGAATAACCTGCTAAATAGGACACACACTGTGTGGGCACAGTACATGCCAACCGCCAAGGCCTGCAAAGGCATGAGCTTCAAGCACCTGTCCAACGTGGCACAGTTCGAGCATTCCAACAAGGTATGTTTATATAATTGTTGTATAGTTGTGTTCTTTTCATTGATTTGTTCATTAAATTTGCTTTTTTAATATATTATGAATTATTTCTTCTTCTTTTTTATTACTGATTAGTTATTTTTATCTTAGTTATTTTGTTTATTATATATATTTCATTTTTTATAGAATATTGTAATGTAACTGAAGGGGCCCGTAACTGAATTCTGTGTTTTTGTGTGTATTGCTGAATCTACATAAGTTTTATATATATAAAACAAAAAAGGTCTACCCATCACATCGGCATGTTTCTATATGCTCTCTGTTGTGTGAACATCAGACATTTTCTGACGCTGAGCATTATAGTAATGACAGAACCTGCTGACTTGATACTGAACTGAGGTTTAAGTATTGTCCATTTCAGAATTTTCTAATCAGCCAGTGTGCTTCATAGACCATGATACTGCTAATATTATCTTTGATTTTTCATGACTGTCTTTCCAAAAGCTTGTGTAATGAGGACTTATGAGTTTTTTGTATTCATGAATATATATCAAAAATCGAAACTTTGCACTGAGAAGACTTTTTTTTTGGTGTCTGACATCTTGCTTGATGATTTCTGTTGTAGGTGGAGTCAGTGTCCTCAAGTGGATGGACAAGAAACCTGTCCACTTGATCACAACACAGATGGACCCGAGGGAGATGCAGGAGGTGAAATCATGCAGTAGGAGAAAAAAAAAGCCTGTGGCAGTCCAGGACTATATCCAGAACATGGCGGGGTGTCGACAAAAGTGACCAACTGATGGCATACATGCCCCTGAAAAGAAAGACCCTGATATGGTGGAAAAAAATTTTCTTCCATCTGTTTACGCCGTCTCTGATTCATCAGGCACACATTCTGCATGACAAATTTCACAACAATGGGGAGCAGCGCAAGTTTTTTCTCAAGAAGTTTGTGATGGCTGTGGGTAATGGTCTTGCAGACAGATATCACAGCTCTCCTGCTGCTGAACCTGCCCCAGGTCCTGCAGCTGCTCCTGCTCCTACCCCTGCTCCTGCCCCGGCCCTGCTGCTGATCCTGCTGCTGGTCCCGCTGCACCTGTTGTCGGCCCTGCTGCTGTGCTTGCTGTTCCACTATGACATGCTCCTGCTCCTCCCATGCCTATGCCGGAGACCCGTCTGGCTGGTGGACATTATTCCAGTCAGATTGGCCAATATGGAAACGGCAGGACCAAGTTCAGAGATTGTTTTGTATGTACGGCACAGGCTGCATGCCAGCCTGATGTTGCGAGGCGACGCCAGACACCAAACTGATGTGAGAGAAGTGTGGGAAATCCCTCTGTGTGGACAAGTTAGCCTGGGGAAAGGACAAAACTTGCTTCCAGGTGTACCATGCAGTCAAAAACTATTCGGAGTATTGAAAAAACTGTGTAAAACTGTTTTGTTTCATTTTGCTGGTTATCCTTGTGTGTGGAGAGCAACTTTGGTGAGTACATAACATGTATTATTTGTCCTGTTTACTTGTCAGTGATGTAAAAACTGTATGTACTTGTTTTGTCTTGATATGTGTTGTGTGTGTCCGTGAACAAAAAACATTCTTTGGACCAGCCTGTTCATTATCATGTGAAGTGACAGTCCTGTGTACTACAGAATTATAATTAAAATTTTTGAAAAAAGGAAATTTATACCCCCCATCTAAATAAACTATTTTTCAGGAGAAAGACTAGAAACATTGCACTATAGTGTATCAACATGTCAACAATAAACCCTGAAAATTTCATGTACTTGTGTTGAGTATCTTTTTAATTATGATTTTTTTTTTTTATAATCAACACACAAACGGCCAGCATACAGAGATACACATCTATTGCCCAGTATGAATTGAGTTAATTAAGTTTCCTCCTGTACGTCTTAAAATTGAACCCATTCAACAGGTTACATACTTCAAAGTGCTAGGTGGTAAGGTAAGGTAATGTTGCTTACAGCCCAGCCGACTGCAAGGGGCCATATCAGGGCTGTCACCATGTTAAAATCAACTCACAAGTCATTCATTCACACAACTCTTTAAAATGCATCTTCTAAAAACACACCTGAAATTTTCTTTAAAAATTTTCCACTGTAAAATCTCAGATCCGATGAAAGATGTTAATCTCTTTCAAAAATTCAAAGACTGCATCAGGCGAAAACATCTCTGAACAAGATGTTCATGGGATCTGCTGTAAAATGTTTATGTCTCACATCGTGCAAGTCCCAACAATCTAAAAGAATATGTTTCATTGTGAGTGGCGTATGACATGGAATGCACAATGGAGCTTCTACACTCTTTAAAAGGTATGAATGAATGAGTAAAATATGAATGGCCGGTGTGCAGCTGGCATAGAACCCTTTCTTCTTTGCGACCACCTGAGGTGGATGAGAGGAACTCTTTTAGATTTGGATGGATCTGAAAGAGTTTGTCATCCGTCTGTGTTTTCCAATCCTCCTGCCAGAGGTCTCGGACATAATCATTAACTTTTGGTTTTTGATCTGTGTAGGGGACAGATATGTTTGACAGTTTCTCTGTTGTGGCATTCTTGGCCAAATGATCAACCATTTCATTCCCTCCGATGCCAACGTGACCAAGAACCCAAGCCAGAACAATGTTGTAACCATCTATTTTCAACTTGGTAAAAAGTTTTTTAAAAAAGTGTTAAAGTTCTGGATGCTGGAGGTTGCAACCAGCTATGGCCTCCAAAGCTGACAGCGAATCCGACAAAACCAGAAAGTCCTTTGCTGACTGAGAGCTTATCTTCAATGTCAGAACCAGAGCTGTAAGTTCAGAAAGTGTTAGGAATAACAATTGATAAAAATATTAGTTAGCAAGCTCACATAACCTCACCGTGCAACAAAGTTTCACAGAAAGTTATCAACTCTCCAAAATCAAACACTTCCTCGACCTGCATTCACGCAAGCTCTTTTTCCAGTCTCATAGTCAATCATACATAGACTATGGATCTACTCTATGGGACTCTGCTAGCACTAACATCCTCAAACCATTGCTAAGCCTACACAAGCGAGCACTCAAATTAGTCAGGCTCCTAAAAAGCAGTAGTCTTCTGGACTCGACTATAAAAAGATTCAAGTCTCCCCTTCTGTCTGAGATTACAATACATACAAAAGGGATCATAATGCACAGGATTGTGTCTGGGAAGGCACCCTCAACATTAGTTCACATATTCTCAATCAATTCCTCAAGGACTCTACCCACACTTCATGTCCCTGTTCCTAAAATTGACTTATTTCAAATCCAGTTTAACATATTCTGGTTCCTGCCAATGGAACTCGCTCCCTGAATCAACCAACAACACTAATGCGTATCAACCTTCAAACACCATTATTTCAACCATCATATGTGCCAGTACTTGCACAGTCCATCATAAATCCACCACCAACCACCGCCATCCTCTTTGCCTTATGTATGAACCTGACTATCTGGAATGTGTCTTGTACTTGAAATGCACATGTTATTCTGTTTAGTAAGTTACTAAGTATGTCTTATGTGAGTATGTGTGTGTGTGTGTGTGTGTGTGTGTGTATGTGTGTGTTCGTGTGCGTGTGTGTGCATGTGCATGTGTGTGTGTGTGTGTGTGTGTGTGTGTGTGTTGTGTGTGTGTGTGTGTGTGTTTTCTACTACCTCCTGCCCTCTTGTCATTATGTTGTTATGCTTGCATTCTTTATGCGACTCTCTCTCTCTCTCTCTCTCTTTCACAGTCCTCCTGGAATGACTTGATTTATTATCTATTATATGACATTCTCCCCCCTCCCACTACCCGTGGCGACTGGGCTATCATTATGCATTTTTTCCCTTCCATTTGTGTGTTTTTTTTTTTTTCTCTAGTGCTTCAAAATCAATTCTCTTACTTCTCCTTGGGTTTTGTGTGTGTGTGTGTGTGTGTTTTGATTGTCAGCTTGTTTTAAACATGCTCTATCCCGCACCCACTCTCGCCTCGTTCTCCCTCTCTCTATTGCCTTTCCCTGCACTCTTTTCGCTCCTCTGTGTGTGTGTGTGTGTGTGTGTGTGTGTGTGTGTGTGTGTGTGTGTGTGTGTGTGTGTCCCTCTCTCATTTTTTTTTCATTTAAATTTCATTTTTAATTCAGTATCGTAATGTGGTCACATCCACATCTTTAAGCATTTCTGAAAATATGTATGTTTCATTGCTTGTTAAAAGTTTCATTATAAGTTTTAGTCATGAGTCATGCTTGCTTAGTTAGTCCCTTACTGGAGTAAGGGCTGGATGAAAAAAGGCATGTGTTTGCCTAAATCTGTTACCCTTGCAAATAAAGATCATAAATTATATCATCATCACCATCATGATCGTCATCATCTCTCTATCAAAAATAAAATAAAATAAATAAACAAACAAAAAAGCCTCTTGATATTCTTGTTACCCATGTGAATAAAAATCATTGATTAAATTAATCAATCATCAATCAACCTCTTTTTTTTTGGGGGGGGGGGGGGGGGGGGGGACACGAGTCTTAAGTATGGCATGGGAGAAGAAAAATCCTGTTCAACTGGAAATCAATAATGTCCACATGGTCAAGAGAATTTCTGAAACATGCCTGAACATTGCCTTGCAGGGAGAGGTCAAATTCTTAATTCGTAAGTGAGTGACTCACTTCTAAGACTAACTGTTCAAGGCATAAATCCGACCAGACATGTTTCCAGAATGTTCGCACGTGGTTTACAGACCGGTTTCAATCAACTTTCTACTTACATTTTCATGGTGCCTTTGGGACCAAGGTTCGATCGTAGGACATCCTGGAGGCCTTTAGCAGCAGCTATATTGACCGCTAAGGCTTGTGTAGCCCTTGCAACTTCTGCTTTGGGATTTAGTGTCTTGATCGCCGACATGTTGGAAAGCGTCTGGATCTGGCACGTGACTAAATATGGGAGGTAATGCGGACTGAAAATTGGATTTGTCTTTCCTGGTCCTTGGCAACTGTTGTTTGCCAGCGGAAAGTAAAATGGTAATGATCATGTTGCTTATGGCCTAGCCGGCCGCATAGGGCAATGTCAGGGTTGTCACCGCATTCAAGTCAATTCACAAGTCATTGTAAAAAAAAAAAAATTTTAATTGAAAAAAACACATCACAACCGGAAATTTTGTTAAAAATCTTTCCTCCATAAAATCTTAGATAGATTACCCCCCCCCCCCCCCCCCCCCAAAAAAAATGTTGATCACTTTGAGGAATTCAAAGATCACATCATGTGGGACATCTCTGAACAAGGTTTTCATGGAGAGCCTGTTGGAAAAACGCTTATGTCTTATATCATGCAAGTCCCAACACTCTAAAAGAAAAGGTTTCACTGTGGGTGGTACATGATATGGAATGCACCACGGAGCCCTCACCTTTCAAAAGATGTGGCCTGTATGCAAACGGCACAAGACTGTCTCTTCTTTACGGCTGCCTCGGGGAAAACGACGAAAACTCTCTCAGAACTGGAAGAATTTTAGACAGTTTGTTATCCATTTGCAAGTTCCATATTCCTCTTGCTGTAGATATTTAACGTAAGCCTGGGCTTTGGGTTTCAGATCAGAGTGAGGGATATAACAAAACTGTTCAACTCTTTCTTTGTGGCACTCTTGGCGAGTTGATCAACTAACTCGTTGTCTTGAATGTCCACATGGTTTGGAAGCAAAGCAAAAACCATGTACAGTTCGAATAATTTCAGCAGTTGAGAGTGCTTGAGGTTACGGCCGGCAATGGCCTTCAAAGCAGAAAGGGAGTCCGAGAAATTGAGGATGTCGTTATGTTTTTGATTTAGAAACCTTTTCAAGAGCTAGGACCAAGGCTGTCAACTCAGCAGCGTAAATGGAGCTGTCATTGGGAATATATTTAGAACATCTCACAGAAGGACCTGTTGCACAATACACTGCAGAGGCACCTCCCTCCTCAGACTTGAAACCATCGGCGAAAATTTTTTCTGAAGGGTGCAAACTTCGAACACAGTCCGACGTTGTACGCCAAGGAGCTAGTGGAATCTTTACGGTACAAGACTAAATCAAAGCGGATCTAGAGAGTGGAAACTTCGAACACAGTTCGACGTTGTATGCCAAGGAGCTGGTGGAATCTTTACGGTGCAAGGCTAAAATCAAACATGATCTCTGGAGTAAAGAAGGCCCATGGTGGGTCGTCAGGAAACTTGGATAAATGACACACAACTCTATGGTCTATATCTGCATTGTTCAAACGGGAAGAATACAAATTCCCTAGGGCGGGATGGAGCGGGGTGCACTGGTCATCGAATTTCTTTTAAAACTTAAGGTCAAAAACACAGTCATATGCAGGGTTTTGGTGTTCAGAAGACAGATTGATACAGTGGTTCAAGGTAAGTTTTTCGACTGTTCAAGAGGGTGGTTCTCCTACCTCGGCATACAGGCGATAAACAGGGGTGGTGCGGAATGCTCGCAAACAGAGTCAAAACCTTTCAGGTAGGAAGGTCTAGCCGAGCCGTAAACTACATACGTGTAAATCTTAAATAAATGTCAGCGAACCGCCCAGAGAAACGTGGACAAACGAGTCACAAGACAAACCACAACGCGTTTCAACCTCTTAGGTCTTCTTCAGGTGCAACAAACATGAAAAAATAAATAACGAATTTTCGTTATTTGTTTCATGTTTGTTGCACCTGAAGAAGACCTAAGAGGTTGAAACGCGTTGTGGTTGTCTTGTGACTCGTTTGTCCACGTTTCTCTGGGCGGTTCGCTGACATTTATTTAAGATTTGTTTAGATTTCCGCCTGCAGTCGTTTCACTTTGCAACTAGATCTACATACGTGTAGTTCAGTTTGGAATGGATCAGAACCCTGTAGAGATGGAGAAGCGTTTTCTTATCAGTGTCCCAATCGGTGGGTGCCACAGCTCTCAGAATGTTCAGTGCTTTCTGATATGCAGTTTTTAAGTGTTAGGTGTGATTTTTAAAGCTCAGTTGTTGTTTATCTAAAGATAAAATACCACCCAGAAATTCGGCTTCTTTTACAGCTGGAATGGTGGATTTGTCCAGACGAATTTCAGGATCGGCCAAGAACTGACGAAAATTTTGTAATGGATACACTGTGTTTTGATGCTTGATAAAGTAAACCCGTTTTCGTCGCCCACTGTCCAATCTTATCCACACAAAGTTGGAGTACGATGGCATAAGAGACTCCAACTGCGTAGAGCACGAAGTCATCAACAAACAGAAAGGACTCGTAATCCTGGTTTGCTGAATTGACAATGTCGTTAGTTTTGATACTGAAAAGAACAGGAGAAAGAATGTTTCCTTGAGGTATGCCCAGCTCCTGCCCATGGATGTCAGACAGCGTGGTGCCAATACGGACTTGGATCTGCCGATCGGCCAGAAAGTTTTGAATGAATAAAGGCAGATGACCATGAGAGTCAAGTTTATGAAGATCGATGAGAAATCCAGATTTTCAAACGGTATTATACGTTTGTTTGTTTTTTTTTTTTTTCAGATAAAAAACATAGCAGCCACATGCTGTTTATTAATAAAGGTATCGCGGATAGTGGTTTCAAGCCGGACTAAATGATCAACTGCCGAATGGTACTTCCGGAACCCGCACTGTTCACTGGCTAGAACGCCATTGGTTTTCAGCTTCCACATCAGACGGGAGTTGACCATCTTTTCCAAGAGTTTTCTAAGACAGCTTGTCATAGCCATTGGATGATCGTTTGAAGGGTTGGTAAGGGCTTTTCCAGGCTTGGTAATCGGAATGATCCGGGCTTTCCACCAGGATGGTGGAAAATATCCTGAGGTCCCAGATGTAGTTGTAGACTTTTAGAAGGGTCAGAAGACAGCTGTCTGGGAGATGTTTCAAAAGCTGATAATGAATATCATCGATGCCAGGAGCAGAATCGTTGCAGGTTTGCTCTGCTAATTTCTGTTCAGCAATTGACAATGGTATGTTGTACACTTCAGAATCGTCTGAACTCGTCTGAAATGAAGTGTATGAGGAATTTTCTTTGAGTTATTTGTTTTATTTTAAACGGATGCAGAGTTACTTGAGAATAATGAGTTCTATTGAATGGTGGAGGCCAACAGATTGGCAACAGCTTGTTTGTCAGTTATCAGAGCATCAGCAAGTATCAGATGATGAATTGTTGGGTTAGTGTTCTTCCCTTTGATTTTCTTGATGATGTTTCAGACTTTCTTCTTGGATGTTTTAGATGTCAGCTTGGAGCAAAAGTTTCTCCAAGACAGACGTTTACCTACTTTAAGCTTTGTCTCGCTTTAGCTCGGAGTTTCTGATGGGCTCGAGCGTTGGGACCTGAAGGTTTTTGGAATACCCGACGCAGAGCCCGTTTCTGTTCTACTGAGAACAGTTGGCAATCAGAATCAACCCAAGGTGTTTTAAGCAGTTCGAGTTTAAGCCTGTTTTGCGTTCTCTTGAGATTAGTTGGCTGTCAGAATCAAACCCAATATGCAGACTTGATCAAAGTATCAGTTAAAGGTTCTGCTGGGTCTTGACTTTGAAGAACGTCAGTTTCCTGGAGCTCCTTTGAAATATTTGCATCAAAAAGTTTATATAATTCGCCATTTTATAATCAAGGCGTTCCGGAACAGAAACGATTTCAGCTGTTAAGGATTTTAACATAACGGGAAGATGGTCACTTCCATGCAGATCGTCATGTACAGACCATTCATAGTCCAGGACAAGCGAGGGTTCACATTCTGACAAATCTAAACATGAGAGTGTACCTGTAGAAGAATGAGCGTAAGCTGGAGACCCCTCATTCAAATAACACAAGCCCAGCTCTGAAAGAGATCTTTAAGAAGCAGACCTGTGGATGAAGAGTTCACACACCCCAAAGAGGATTATGGCCATTAACGTCACCTAAGAGCAAACAGGAGCGAGGAAGTTGTTCAATCAGACTGACAAGATCCTAACGACAAACCGAAACAGGGTGGTGGTAGATGTAACGAGCAAACTGTAACGGTTTTATGGAGAGTGACGCTCGCAGCTACTGCCCGAAGAGGGGTAGTAAGGGCAACAGGGCTAAACAGCAAAGCTTTGCAGGTAGGAAGAGCAACGCCGCCTGTAAATCCCAACGTGGAAAACTGTGCAGATTTTGAGAGAATTTTGAAGCAAGCATGTTAAAAAACTAGCCTATCACCCAAGTATTGATGCCCCTGCCGGCAGAGCTTAAGGGATCACTGGACCGCACAAGCCCTTCGACCACGGCAAGATTGCAACTCCGGAAGGAGGAAAGCAAAAGAGAACGTGAAAATATCAATACCAGTTACAATAATAACCTAAGTGAACAAAAGCTAAGAGAGACTCCCATCTAATTTGGCAATCGCTGTCC
>JADBJO010004777.1:162185-177185 GCA_016801955.1 Conus betulinus | reverse complement strand
AGATGCTGTAACTCTGTCCCATTGTCCGTTCAGCCATCGAGCGTTTCGCTTTATTTCTGGCCATATTGTTCCATAGAACATGCTGCTGCGGTCTCCTTCAGTGTAGCGTCTTGTTAATAATCACGGATTCTGAGTTCCCCCCTATCCATGCGCCCCACCCGAACCCAACCCTCAACGTTTAGGTATTCAGCGATTGTGTTTTTTTTTAATTTCGGCGTGCATTTCTCAGCTTAAACATGTGCTGCTGCCCCCCCCCCCCCCCCGCCCCCCCCCCCCCCTCCCCTCCGCCTTTACATACCATCCCCACCCCGTCCCTAAGTGTCTATTTAATGAAGCAGGTGTTTCGCAGTATTTCTGACATTGGTCAGTTACAACAGCGCTTTCTGCTGGAGTCTCTTTATTTAGAGATGTTTTGTTCATCTCTGCTTGTACTTCTCATGCTGAACATGCTTTTAGCTCTCTCTCTCTACCCGTGCTCTTTACGTTGCGGCAGCGTCTGTCATATTCCTGGGGTTTCTGCCCAAACCTCCCCCCCCCCCTTTCTCCTTCCCTACTCCTCCTGCCCCTGATCCTTCGCTCCTTCCCCTCAGTGGGGATGGGTGGTGGTTGTGGTGGTGGTGGTGGTGGTGGTGTGTGTGTGTGTGTGTGTGTGTGTGTGGGGGGTTCTCCTTGATTTGCAGCACCTTCTTCTTTTAGCTTCATGGTCAGGTCAGTGTATTGTATACAACGGTGACTCGGCACACAGTCGAGGGGGTGGGGGGTGTGGGGTGTGTTGGGGGCTGGAGGGCCTATGTCATGTGTGTGTGTGTGTGCATATAAAGTGGAATGTTGGACGTCCAAGATGGAGTACGCTGGAGGGCAGCCTGTAAGGAGAATCATGTTCTCCTGTTTGTGTCTCTGTCTGTTTGGTCTGTCTCCCTTTCCCTCTTTTTCTTCTTCTTCTTGTATTGCGTCTTATTATTATTGTTATTTCTTCTTCTTCTTCTTCTTCTTCTTCTTCTTCTTCTTCTTCTCTCATCATCATCATCAACCATCTTCTTCTTCTCTTCTTCTTTCGTCTTCTTCTTCTTCTTTCTTCTCTCTGTTCTTCTTCTTCATCATCTGTCATCTTTGTCTCTATCTACTGTCTGCCAGTCTGCTTGCATCTCTCTCTCTGTCTCTCTCTACTCTCTCTCTCTCTCTCTCTCTCTCTCTCTCTCTCTCTCTCTCATACAGATCTTGACAACAGTTTACATTATATTAAAAATTGCAAGATAAAATGAGAACCTCTTTGTTCCAAGTCGCCCAGCTCTAGAGATTGTTTGTGAAATATTTACTAGTCCTAAATATTAAGAAAACCTCTTTTCAAATTGCACCACTGGTAATGTCTTGGAACGTGTAAAATGTTTGTTCGAAAAGTCACATTTTTTTTTTTCTTCTCTACAACGCATTTGAACTTAGAATGACATGTCACTCCTTTACTTCTTTCTCTTCACTGGCTGCCGATCGAAAAAAACGCATAGACTACAAAACTGTCCTTACTCTGCTTGAAATCTTTGAATGGCTCAGCTCCTTCCTACCTTTCTGATCTTCTTCATCTCTATGTTCCTTCTAGGCAGTTGCGTTCCTCTACCGACAGCACTCTGCTCAAAATCCCTCGATTTGGAACTAAAACCTGTGGCGATCGTTCTTTTTCTTTTCAGGTTCCGGTTTCTTGGAATAAACTCCCAACATCTTTGCGTAGTTCAAACTCTCTGTCTTCCTTCAAGGCATCTCTTGAAACAACCCTCTTCACCGTCAATAGCAGTTCTTTCTTCCCCTTCCCTTGTCCATCAAATTGATTCTGCGACTAATGTGTGTGTGTGTGTGTGTGTGTGTGTGTGTGTGGGGGGGGGGGGGGGGGGGAGGAAGGGGGGCATGCACGCATGTGTGTGTGTACGCGCGCATGCTGTTGTGTCCGTTGCTGTGCGACAGTGTGTGTGTGTGTGTGTGTGTGTGTGTGTGTGTGTGTGTGTGTGTGTTTTCTGGGTGTGCGTGGGTGTGTGTCAATATGCACCCTTGTTTGTAGATGCATGGTACTCATTGCAATAGTCATCTTCTTATTGGTTTTATTTAGGTTTTCTTTAACCTTTTCTGTGTTTGTAAGCGCTCAGGGCTTTGATGTAAGATTAAGCGCCATAAGTTATTATTATTATTATTATTATCATTATTATTATTATTATTATCATTATTATTGTTGTTGTTATTTTCTTCTTCTTCTTCTTCTTCTTCTTCTTCTTATTATTATTATTATTATTATTATTATTAACAGATACGTCACAAAAGAAACCATACTTTGTATTCTGCCTCGTGTGTAAATGACGTTTTCATTCATTGTTGTTATCATGTGCCCCTTTATGAGGGGGCGAGGCCTATATATGAAACAGAATCTCTCTCCCTCTCTCTCTCTCTCTCTCTCTCTCTCTCTCTCAGCATTGCTGAACATCAAAGACGGGCAGAGTCTTTCCCCTTGGTAACCCTTTGGCCTCGCTGCCTTCTGCTGCACTCTGTATGACTAGATGTGCGTTCAGCCGGCACTACGCGTTTTCCGAAGTTCTGGTGTTGGATTTTTGCAGTTTGGAGCTCTTTTTTTTTTCTTTCTTTCATTCTTTCTTTCTTTCTTTCCTTTTTTTTTTTTTTTTTTTTTTTTTTTTTAGCATTTCTGCCTTTGCTACTTTTTATTTTTGTTTTCCTGTTTGTAAACTTTTCTGGCCATTCTTATTCGTATGTACCATTTCTTCTGCCCACCCACCCATCTCCCTCCACCCCCCCCCCCCCCCCCACCCCGACTTGTGCTCATTTTCCATGGCCTTTCTCCTTTGTTTCCAGCCTTTTACTTTACAAATTGTTTTTTTTTTAACATTTTTTTTCTGTATTTGCCTATCTTTTTAAACCTTTACCCGTACTTTTCTCACCTCTGAACAGTTTTCTTTTTTTTTTTTTTCCATGTGAAATTTCTGTAACCTTTTCACGAGACTTTTTGTCCCTGTCTTGTCTTTTTCTACGTGTTCTGACATCTTTCCCTACCATTCTCCACTTTGACCATTTTGCCCACTTCTTTAGCTGCTGCATTCACTGACCGCCTAAGGAGGCAAAACAGTAGGTTTTCCTTTGAGCCTTTACAGCATACCTACAGTAGGAAGATTCCAACAAACGACTTTAAAAAAAAAAAAAAAAAAAAAAAAAAAATCTTAAATAAATGTAGCGAACCGCCTAGAGAAACGTGTACAAACGAGTCACAAGACAAAACACGACGCGTTTCGACCTCGTAAAGAAGACCTAAGAGGTCGAAACGCGTCGTGTTTTGTCTTGTGACTCGTTTGTCCACGTTGTTCTTGCGGTTTGCTAACATTTTTTTTTTTTTAGATTTGTTTAGATTTCCGCCAGCAGTCGTCTCACTTTGCAACTAGGCTTTTTTTTTTTTTTTTTTTTTTTTGGGGGGGGGGGGGGGGGGGGGGGGGGGGGGGGGGGCTGTCAATGGACATGATCACATATAACATGACATAACAAAGTAAATAAGAGAAAAACAACTCAGAATCAGGGGCGCGCGCAAATCGATCCCTGACGCTTAATTCCACACAGATCGATCTCTGGATGTCATGCTCCAGCGAACAAACCCGGAGAATAATCATGAATTACAATACGTGATCACTGCTGCTTTGGAACGCACGGTCAGTTTCAGTTTCAGTGTCATCAAGGAGGCGTCACTGCGTGCGGACTAGTCCATATACGCTACACCACATCCGCTAAGTTTTGAGACCACACTACGCATGATTTGGAAGCTGATGGATATATGAATTTAACAACTAAGACGAGACAATTGAAGAAGAGGGTCTCGTGGCTACGACTCAGCGGGTGGGGAAAAAAAAAAATGCTGCTCGGGGAGAAATGAACCCCGGTCTCCCGCGTGACAGGCGGGAAACACTACCCACTAGACTACCAAAGAGCTCAATCAATTGCATCGCGTTGAAATTCTCGTTTGAAGGAGAACCCTCCAGACCAAAGTCCCCCTGCCTCCCGGCAAGGAGGCTGTGTTAGGAACAGGAAGAAGATGCAGACGGAAGACGAGGCGGGCGGTAGAGCAGCCGGGACAGACTTGTCGTTTATAACACTTGTAAATAGAAACGTCAAAGATTCGTTAATCGAAATCTTCTCAGAGCCCCAGTGGCGCTATGTACACTGATAAAGGGGATTTGTTTATCAGAATGAGGGGGGGGGGGGGGGGGGGGGGGGGGTGCTGATACGCCCATATTGCAAACTGATGTTGTGATGACAAAAGGCAGTTCAACTACGTTCGAAATATTTCTTGCTTCCTGTTCAGCGAGACCATCAGCATTTTGATTGTGAATAATATCACAATGCGCAGCAATCCAACAAAAAAAAAAACGTTTGTTTTGTTGTTATTGTTGTTGTCGTTGTCGTTGTTTTTCTTCCACTCGAAAGCTGTGGATTAGATATCTTGCTTATCTTAAAGTTAAACATATTTTGCTTCATTGTCCCACACATAACACATTTGTTTGCACAGTAGAAGCCTTTAAATGTGTAGCAAGTTTTGAAGCTCGAAGCGCGTTGGGAAAATCTCTCTATATATCGATTCTTTAGTTGTATACTCAATTATCTTTTAGATAACGCGGTCGGCTCCTTCTTGTAAAACCAACATTCCCATCATCACTTTCATCCCTTTAAGCGCACAGATCTGTTAACCATTCAGAAATATTCAGACATAGTAAGAGTCAGAACTCATGAATGAAGAGAAACAAATGCAGCGCAACTGCCTTCAGAAGGTCTATCGAATTGTTCGTGAGTATTATGACTGATGTGCTCTCCGTTGCTGTCAGCCAGTTGATCAGCGGAAGTTGTTATACGGTTCAGTTGCTGGATTATCTACGGTCTGTAACTCTCTCTCTCTCTCTCTCTCTCTCTCTCTCTCTCTCTCTCTCTCTCTCTCTCTCTCTCTCTCTCTCTCTGCCCTTCTACCCACTCTCTCTCTTTGTCTTTCCCCTCTGTGTCTGTCTGTCTGTCTGTCTGTCTGTCTGTCTCTCTCTCTCTCTCTCTCTCTCTCTCTCTCTCTCTCTCTCTCTCTCTCTCTGCCCTTCTGCCATCTCTCTGCTCTGATGCCCCCCCCTCTCTCTCTCTCTCTCTCTCTCTCTCTGTCTCTGTCTCTGTCTCTCTCTCTGCCCTTCTACCCACTCTCTCTGTCCCCCCCCCCCTCTCTCTCTCTCTCTCTCTCTCTCTCTCTCTCTCTCTGCCCTTCTGCCATCTCTCTCTCTCTGCTCTGATGCCCCTCTCTCTCTCTCTCTCTCTCTCTCTCTCTCTCTCTCTCTCTCTCTCTCTCTCTCTCTCTCTCCAATTCATCCTGCACAA
Source organism: Conus betulinus (assembly GCA_016801955.1). Classification (NCBI taxonomy): domain Eukaryota; kingdom Metazoa; phylum Mollusca; class Gastropoda; order Neogastropoda; family Conidae; genus Conus; species Conus betulinus. The sequence goes on along the minus strand of JADBJO010004777.1, from coordinate 171,803 downwards.
AACATACCACATCTGTTGTCAAAGATATGTTTCATTCTGCTGGCCTGCTTTTTTTTTTTCTTTTACCTTGTTTTGCTTTTAATGTTCACCCAGATCATGTAGCTGTCTCCGCCTCCACCATCATAGTTTTTCACATTGCCTGTCACTCTCCATCCCCCCCCCCCCCCCCACCACCCCCCACCCCCCCCCGCCTCCATCTCCCTGTTCTGTCACTGTGCCACCTTCTTCCTCCGCCACCCTTCCGTCACCAACCTTTGCTAGTTGATGACCCGTCTTGTGTGTGTGTGTGTGTGTGTGTGTGTGTGTGTGCGTGTTTCTGTATGTGTGTGGTTGGGTGGGATGGGACGGGGGTAGAGTGGAAAGTGGTGGAGGTTACATACCACGGTCTGAGCGTGTTTGGGAGCGAACGGGAGGATGAGGATTATAGAGTTGTAAAAGTTTCAGGAGCAAAGTGTAGGAGGCACGTGAGTGACTGTGCCTTTAATACATTGCGGCATGGGAAAACCAGTGCAGTTGGCGGCACAAAGGAAATGGAATTACAGGGCCTTAGGCCAGACACACTGAGACAGGCTGCAAACCATAAACAAAAAGGGTTTCTTTTCGGCGAAGTCAGCAAGATTTAGGAGGTAAAGTCTGCTGACAATTCATTCCATAGAGTCTGTAGCTTTCACTGGGACCGAGAGCATTTGTTCTTCCTTCGCCAAATATTGTTTTTCTCTATTACAACTGATGAGTGATAGGCATGAGAGAGAGACAGACAGACAGACAGACAGAGAGAGAGAAACAGAGACAAAGAGCACTCATGTTCGCGATCATGTTCTGATGGTTAGTTTAATGTCTGTTCATAATAAGATGGTTTGATGCACGTCCACTCACAGCGAAAATGAAAGAAGGGGGAAAATTAGAGGGGTGGATGTGAGGGTACCACAGCAAATATCCAGCAAACGATCGATGGATGACCTCAACAACCGATGTTACATTCTGTTAAAAACCATACTGAATACTTCGAACATCACTGTCTTGTACTTAAATTCTGTTTCTTTTTGGTCTACCTTTCTTTCTTTATTTTTTGTGCGTTTGGTTGTGTGTGTGTGTGTGTGTGTGTGTGTGTGTGTGTGTGTGTGTGTGTGTGGGGTTGCACAGAAAAAAAGCCTGTAAGCATGAAACAATCGAAAAGTAGGCAGTGGACAAAATAGCACTGCACGAAATATAAATCACATTTTTTGGAGCACTTCATATTCCAAGCATTGATAAAGACTTCATCAGTAAACCATAATTTCAATGTGTCTGGAATGAGGCAGACAACAGAATTTTCAGAAGAGGAGGTGGACAGATGAGGTGGGGGCAGAGGGGGGAGAAGTAGGAGTTTGCTGTCGATTACATTCGCACTCAGTTTGCAAGACTGGAACTTGCCTTTAGACCACGACAGAGTTAGACTCAAAGTTGGCTCCTCAATGACACATTTTTTTCCCCACAAAGACAATGTTAATGACTCAAGCTTTAACCGCAAGAGCTTCTTCAGGAATAAAAACACTTCAAAAAGACTGTCTTTTTGTGGAGTATTTCATTCATTCATGTAAGCTTATAGGCTAGGCGGGTACCAAGGTCTGACCTGCTAAGTCGTATCCATAAGACCCCCGTCTCAAACCCTTAATCGAGTCATCATCCATTTATCTATCAGCTGTAAATTCTGCGTGGTGTGGTGTCCAAACTTAGCACATATGGTATAGCGTGTAGTAGTCTGCACGCAATGGCACCTTAATGAAATTGAAACTGTAACGAAAACTGAATTTTTTTTTTTTTTCGGAGTTTGATCAACTTTTCTCGTAGGCATATTACATGTTCAGCTGACCCATTTTCCACAATCGTGGTAATCCTTTTTTTTTTCTTTGCTAAGAAGGTTCTTTTCTTCGAAAACGAGACTTTCACAGTGCCTTGAATTGAAGTCGAGCCACAGTACATAATGCATTTCAAACAAGCGTAAACGAAAAAGAAATGGAACGAAAAGTTGAAATATTTCTAAACTAAAGAATTCGACATCGAGACAATATTTAAGGTCTCTAAGCTACTAAGATCCAGGGGTATTTTTTGTGACACTCAGTGTGACACATTCTAATCCATCTTGATGAGCTAAAAGGTTGCTCAGCATGTTCTGTTGAAGCCCACTACGTTAAGGAACGGACCAAACGTGATTCAATACACTTGGACACAAAAAAACAACAGTGCATTACAATTTTAACATCAAAGAGAATGTCATTCTTTAAGTTGCTGCGCCGATGTGTATCGTCAGCAAATCTGTCTGTGAATCAATGCAAACTGCAATGCCATTAATAGGAGAGAATGAGAGGTAGATAATGATTGTTTTTCACTTGTCAGTATGTGCGCGCTTAGCAGTTGTGTGTGTCTGTGGGTGCTTGTGTGTGTGTGTATGTGTGTGTGTCTGTATGCGTGAGCGCGCAGGTGCGTTCGTGTGTACGTGTTACATGCGTGCGTGCGTGCGTGCGCGCGCGCGCGCGCGCGCGCGTATGTGTGTGTGTGTGTGTGTGTGTGTGTGTGTGTGTGTGTGTGTGTATGTGTGTGTGTGTGTGTGCGCGCGCGCGCGCATTTCTTATATGCGTTCCAATAAACGTTGGGATATGTATATGTGTGCGAGCGTGTGTGAAAGCATGAATTTGTGTTTGTATGTGCATGCGCACTCCAGCATTTATGAATTCAAAACAAATGAGATTATTTTGTTTATAAGGCTACGCTGTCCCAAATGCGGGCCATCAATAGCTAGCGTGTCACCTAATAGGACCTGTTGGGCAGAGAGAGAGAGAGAGAGAGAGGAGAGAGGGAGAGAGAGAGAGAGAGAGAGAGAGAGAGAGAGAGAGAACGAGAGAGAGAGAGGCATGTGAAAATGCACAGGCATGGAAGCTTTCTTGACGGGTCGTTAAAATCGAATCCATGTGTTGCAAACACTTTCCAGAGACATGGGGGAGGGGAGGGATGGTGAGGGAACCGACGCGTTACAGAATGAGTGTGGGTTGTTGGGAGTGGAGGGCTCAGGATTGCAGAAGATTCATCCTTTCACCCCTTTTGGGGTCTGGAGTACAGAGAGAAAAAAGCAGTTTTGACTGATTGACAATGAAAAAGTTTGAAGTAAGTGGAACAGTTATCAAAATAAAAACAAACGAAGTGGAGAAAAAACAATTCAAACACGGTTATTGTTATAAAACTAACAAAAAACGAACAGTTATCAAAATGTAAACAAACGAAGTGGAGAAAAACAATTCAAACACGGTTGTTGTTATAAAACTAACAGGATTAACCATTCCGAAAAAAAACAAACATTGAATGGTCTTTAGATGAAAAAAAAAAGCACCGTATGCATATGCATCTCTAATTCTTTTCTTTAAATTGGCTAAATTCAAGTTTAAGTTTTTGCCAATCAGAATAGAATAGCATAAATCAATCAGTAATACTTTGCCTTCTTCTTAGAAACTGTAAAATATTTGTGACATAGAGTCCCTGTTGTAGACTCATCGTTGACATGTATTTTAGAAGATCGATCATTAACTTCCACCATACGTTACTGAAATGAAAAGGAAAAAAAAAAACTGTCAATACTTGAGGTTCTCATTTCATTTGATGATGAGATTTCTGTTCTTTATCTGGTCGATATACATCACCATGACATTCTTCCGAATCGCAACACACTTTGTATTCAGGGTACCTATCATCTATGCATGGTAAAATCTTACCTTAATTTCATGCACTAAGAAACTGTCAGCAAATCGCTTTCACTCATCTGCTGCACTTCGAGAATAGGGAATCCAGCAAGGTTCTTCTTAGGGGCTGTCCTGTTAACCATCCACACGACTGTTGTCTCTGTAAACGTTTACACTCATTCTTTATATTCTGTGAGAGTTTTTTTTTCACTGTAATCGAACTCTTTCTTTTTGAAATGCACCACACAGATGTATATGAACGGCACGTCTAACGCTCAAGCGGACAACACCCGGTATCCTAGTTTGCTCTCTTGACTATGGCAACGCAGTCCTTGGTGGTGCTCCTGACTAACTGTTTGAAAAAAAAAAATCCGTTCCGAATGATGCAGCATGTCTGATTTTCAGATTACAAGAAGACGAAAAGGGAACACAATTGTTCCTTGGCTTCCTATTCACTTTAGAAGTTTTCTTGAAACTTTCTTCTATTCGTTTCTCCTCTGTTACCGGCGCAGGCTCTGAATACCTGTCTGAAATACTCCGTCTCTTATTTCCCATCACGCAGTTCCCGTTGTTGCTGTGATGATCGCTGTCAGAACAGATCGTTTGGCCATCGTTCTCTTTCCCCTGTCAGGGTCCTGTAGTCAGAAATGCGCGCGTCCATTTGCCTTTAGACGCTGCACTTCCACAGATTCTTTTCAATCCCTTTCTGAAAAACCGATTTGCTTTTGACAGTACTAAGCTTCTTTTTTTGATGTATAACTTCGAAACCATTTACTTTTTACGTTGCCTATGCGCTTCGTCCACGCATGTGTGTGTGTGTGTGTGTGTGTGTGTGTGTGTGTGTGTGTGTGTGTGTGTGTGTGTTGGTGATGGAAAGAGAGACGAGGATGAAGTGATTGTGCTGGTGTGTCTGTATGGAGTCCTAATGTCTCCGGGGTGTAGAGAGAGTGTTGGTGCTCTACATTGTGACTACCAAGACTTCATATTTGTTGGATTAGCACGGATTTCTGTTTGCTTTCATTGGCATATGCTTTCAGCTCACTCCAGAAAATAACATGGTAAATATGCCTCTTGTTTCTCTTGTTGTTGCAGTAACTGACGTACAGTCAGCATGAGGATAATTATGCGGTCTGTCCAAGATGCTTGGGGGGTGAAAAACAAAAACATGTTTTGTTTTGTATTTTGTCATCCGTTCTGGACGATTTGGGGAATGGCCCTGTTCCGCTGAAACTATAGACGATCTTGCATGTTTGCATTGTTTGTCCTGCTTAGTTCCGGTAATCGTAAATGTGTTGTTGATATTGGTGTATAAATAAAGCAGTCAAATACAATTATGACATAGAAACTATGATGATGTTACAATTTGAATCGGATATAGTTTTGTTTTTTTTGGTAGTTTCACATATAGATAGTTTAGTGACTGTTCTGAGAGAACATATTTAGAAACCTTCCCTCGTCCAGACTCTCTCTCTCTCTCTCTCTCTCTCTCTCTCTCTCTCTCCTCTCTCTCTCTCTCTTCTCTCTTCTCTCTCTCTCTCTCTCTTGAAGCATAGTAAGTCATCAAAGATGGGGCGTAGCCTTTCATGAGTTTTCTACCTCATTGCCTCTTGCAGCATGGTGTATCACACTACATATGCCTTCAGCCAGCACTATTTGTTTTCCCAAAAAATGTTGTTTTTTTTGCTATCATAGTTTGGAGCTTTTTTTTTTTTTTACCATTTTTATGCTTGTGCATACTTATGTTTCTTTTTAAAACTGCTTTGTCTACCTTCCTGGCCATTCTTGCTCTATACCTTTTTTTTCTGCTGTTCCTCCTTTTTTTCTTGTGTTCACACTATGTCTTAATCTTTCCTGTCTGTTTGCCTTCTCTCCAGCCTTTTCCTTTTTTTTTCAACGTCATTCTTGTGAAAGCCTGTCTACCTTTCCTACTTCTATTGCACGGTTTCTTTCAATGCTAAATTTCTTAAACCTTTTCGTCTTTTTTTTCCTTTTCTTCCATGTCCTGCCTCTCGCTCGCTATTTGTAGTTTAATCTTTCCGCCATTTTCCCCTACTTTTCCCATGTCTACACTGTTTAAAATGTTGCAACGATAAACGACTGTGTAAGGAGGTACGACAGTAGTTTATCTTCAGCATTAACAACATACAGACTTGTAAGACAGTTTCCAACAAACGGCTTAAATTTTGGGCTGTCAGTGGACAACATCACGCATGATATGGCGCAAGAGCTCAAAATCAATGTCAACATCACGCATAATATGGCGCAAGAGCTCAAAATCAATGTCAACATCACGCATGATATGGCGCAAGAGCTCAAAATCAATGTCGAGAACAGTTTCATGCATAACGCTTATTTCTACACAGATCGATCTCTGGGTGTCAGATTTCAAGGAAAACTAAAACGGAGAGCACGAATGACAGTGTGCGATCACTGTTCCTTTGGTCTACACTGTCATTTGCATCGCACTGGGGTTTACGTTTTCAGACCAGCTACCCGGCAAAGCCTCCAAGCAAGGCACGATGTTAGGAGGGGGAAGGAGACAGAAGAGGAAGAGGGTGGACAGTGTCATGGAGTGGACAGGTCTATCATGTGTAACATTTTGTGCATGGAGAATTCAAAACTTCGTTCAACCGAAACCTTTCCATCACCCCACCATCGCTACGTAAACTCATAAAGAGGATTTGCTCGTCAGAATGGGGAGGAAACAAGCTGCTGATGCGCCCATATTGCAGATTGAGGGGTTTGTGATAACAGAAAAGGCAGGTCAGCTAGATTGGAAATCTTTCTTTCGTTCTGTTTGACAAGAGAATCAGCATATAAATTATGAATAATCCCACATGAAAACAATGTTTGTTTGTTTGCTTGCTTGTTTGTTTGTTGTTTGTGTTTATTTTCCATTTGAATGCAATGAGTTAGCTATCTTATTCAGTGCAAGGCATTAAAAATGTGTCACGGGTCTTTGATCTTAAATCTTATCGGAAATATTAAAATGTGCTGTTGTATATCTCATCAGCCATCTTTTAAATGATGCAGCCGGGTTGCTTCTAATAAAAAAAAAAAAAAAAGCTCTTTCCTCCAAGCGCTTCTCCACCTCTCTAACGTATAACATATTGTGTTTCAATCTTCTATTGATAATTATTGACTTACTGATCATTCGGACGTATTTCAATTTAGCTGAAGTCTGAAAGCATCAGTTTATGTGAACAAACACAGCAGAATGTGAACAAAAAAAACAAAGCATCAATTGTCTTAAAAACAATCATAATTTACAATTTTGTAAACGATCCCCCCTCCTTGCCATCAGAACGTTGACGTTCAGCAGAAAATTTTTGTAGGTTCTTTCGTTGGACTATCGACCATCCGCAAGTCGCAGTGTGAATCTCTCTCTCTCTCTCTGTCTCTCTGTGTCTTTCTCTCTTTCTCTCTCTCTCTCTCTCTCTCTCTCTCTCTCTCTCTCTCTCTGTCTAGTTCATCCCACAACATAATCCCTCTGCTGTCTGAGATCTGTTTCATTCTGCAGGCCTGTTTTTCTCTTACTTTTCGCCCACATCACCTTGAAGATGGTGCAGCTGTGTGTGTGTGTGTGTGTGTGGTGTGTGTTGTGCTGTTTCCCTGTGTCGTGCTGCTTCGCCGCCACAAGTGTGTGTGTGTGTGTGTGTGTGTGGGTGTGTGTGTGTGTTGTGTGTCTGTGTGGGGTGGGGGTAGTGTGTGTGTGTGTGTGTGTGTGTGTGTGTTGGTGTGCGTGTCTAACGTTGTATGCGGGTGGTGTGGGGTATGTGTGTTTTGGGGGGGGGGGGCGGGGTTGGGTAAATTGGGAGTGAGAGCTGCGTACTATGTACGTGCGAGGCGCGCAAAAGTTTGGAGCGAGTGAGAGGATTAAGATTGTAAAGTGTAAAAGTTTCAGGGACAAAGTGTAGGAGGCACGTGTTTGACTGTGCCCTTAATACATTGCGGCATGGGAAAACCAGTGCAGTGGGCAGCACAAAGGAAATGGAATTACAGGGCCTTAGGCCAGACACACTGAGACAGGCTGCAAGCCATAACAAAAAGGTTTCTTCCGCGGGAGTCTGCAAGATTTATGAGGGAAAGTGAGCTGACAATTCAATCCATAGAGTCTGTACCCTTCCTTGTGACTGAGAAGTATTATCTTCCTGCACCCTGTATTGTTCTTTATAACTGATGGATTAATAGTTGATATGCGTGAGAGACAGACAGACAGACAGACAGAAGAGAGAGAGAGAGAGAGAGAGAGAGAGAGAGAGAGAGAGAGAGAGAGAAAGAGAGAGTGTGAAAACGCGTGTGCATTGTGCGTTCAAATAAAACGTTGGGATATGCGCATGCGTATGTGGAAGCAGGGCAGCTATCTGAATCTACACACCCACACGAGCTTTAACGAGATTAAAAACGAGTTAGATTGTTTTGTTTGAGTGGCTATGGTGGCAAAACAGCGGGGGGTCATCAGGTCATAATAGCTAGCGTGTCGCGATATCAGACCTGCTGGCAGAGAGAGAGAGAGAGAGAGGAGAGAGAGAGAGAGAGGGAGAGAGGGGGGGATTGTGAAAATGCACAGGCATGGAAGCTTTCTTTGAAAGGTCGTTAAAATCGAATCCATATGTTGCAAAACACTTTCCAGAGACATGGGGGAGGGGTGGGATGGCGGGGGAGCATGCGTCTTACAGAGGGAGTGTACGGGGATGGGTGGAGGGTGGAGGGTTCAAAAGACTGAAAAAAAAAAAGTTTCGTCCTTTTTGTCTCTTTTGGGGTGTGAAACACAGAAAAGGAAGAGTTTGGATTGGCTGACGATGAAGAAGTGGAAGTGGAACATTTATCAAAATGTAAACGATTAATGTAGACAATATAATTCGAACACTTGCATTGTTATAGAAGTAAAACACGGTCAACGACCCCTGAAAGAAGGAAAACACTGAATGAATTTTGGAACATAACCTGTTTACACGCCCAGCTGAGTTCTCACTGAATTCGCGTATTTCAAGCTCAAGTTTTTACCAGTCTGAACAGATTTGCATAAATCAAAGATTTGACAACGAAGACTGGTGCTTTCCTGCGTATTAGTATAGTGGGAACCAACCTTTTTTTTTTTTTTTTTTTTTTTTTTTTTTTTTTTGGGGGGGGGGGGGGGGGGGGACATCCAATGATAAAATTAAAGAGCCCCGACAGCACTTTCCCAGATACAAATCATGCCATCCCCTTCTGTCTTGCTAATTATAATCTGTAACTGATCAAGTGTACTATAATACTTTTCAAAATCTGCTTGGACTTCACCAGTTGTGTTGTTTAATTCGACCCATTCTGGTAATCTCTCGTGTATTACAGATATATGAAGTTGACTGGCTACATTACAAAAAGGGATTCGTCTATAACCAATCAGGATCGTATGCCCCACCTTTTTGAAACAGAGGTAGGATGATTGATCTTGTCCAGTTCTTAGGGTAAATTCCTTTTTCAAAAAGAACATTAGATAGTTTTACACAACAGAAGCAACGGCAGTCCTCCAAATTACAACAAAAAAAAAAAAAGAAAAAAAACGCCAATTAGTCCATGAGGCCCTGCTATTTCGCTATTCTTCAATTTTCCTTTGACAGATGGCACTTCATGCTTTGTCACAGGTCGTCCAAAAATTCAGAATATTCATGATCTGATAATGTTTCAATGTCACAGGCAGCTGTATCAATGCTTTTGTCCTTTTCCAACACGTTCTTAAAATGGCAATACCATTACTCTATAGTAATATTATACTGGTTATGTGTTCGTGTTTTATACGTCTCTTTGACGTTTTTTTTTTTCCAAAACCTTGCTTGCTTTCCATTTTAGTGACAATTTATTCGAACGTTTAATCATTGTGTAACTTTTGTTTCCTGTTTGATATAATCTCTTCTTGAGTCACAGT
>JADBJO010004777.1:152185-154685 GCA_016801955.1 Conus betulinus | reverse complement strand
CAAAAATGTTTTCCACTCGCTCCAGACAAAAAACTGCTGGACCGATCTTTCTGAAAATTTGTAGTTATGTTCATTATGGGTCACGGATGATGCCCGATGTTTTATTTTTACCAGAATAGCTGTTACTAACGGCTATAAATGATAATTTTGTGATGTACAGTTTGAGAAATAACGGTTTATAAACTTAAGTATAACAAAGTCTTATAAGTCTTCGGTAGTATAGTGGATAGTGTCCCCGCCTCTCACGCGGGAGACCCGGGTTCATTTCCCCGCGCGGGGGAGAGCAGGTTTTTTTTTTCTTTTTCTCTTACATTCAAAATTTCTACCACCAAAAGGGGAGAAAGTGCTGTAGTGACTGATTTGTTTTTCTTTTTGTTGTACTACAACTTACTGGGAGTACGTTTAAATGCTTTGCATCTTGTTTTATCTTAACAATATCTCCTTGAGCCGCAGCATCAGTCTCCCTGCGTTTACTGGTTTATTTCATTTTTCTTGCGGGACGTGGACTCCCGCAGCAGATCTGGAATGAGGACTGCAAGCCACGGAAACATGATGTCTTCAAAAAAAAAAAATAATAAAAAAAATAAATAAATAAATAATTTTTTTAAAAAAACATGATGTCTTCACAAGGTACTAAATCTTGGAAACACTGATCATATCACCAGTCAACACGTGCATCAGAGCGCTAGGCAGGACATAGGAACACACGCAGATCCACAGTCAGGGAAAGAAGTTATATTGGTATAGATACATCAAACGATCCAGCGGTCTTGCTAAAAACAATCCGCCGGGGAACTATTTAAGGAGAACTGGGGGAAAACGTAGTGAACTGTTCTTTAATGTGGTGACTTCCCGACGAAGGGAAGGAAGAAGAAGTAAGAAGAAGAAGAGAGAAGAGAAGAAGAAGAAGAAAGAAGAAGAAGAAGAGAAGAAGAAAACAGAAGAAGGAAGAAGAGGAAGGAGGAAGGAGGGAAGAAAAGACGAAGAAGAAAAGAGAGGAGAAGAAGAAGAAAGAGAAGTGCTTCGAAGACTCAGTGTCAAAGAAGAGAATAAAAAAAGAGGTTCCGTGTGTGAAACACGAGTAACGAAAGAAGAAGAAGAAAGAGATCACAAGAAAGAAGAGAAGGAAGTTTGTTCTTTAAAGAATGAGAATAGAAGACAAGCTCAGAGCGCCAACAGAAAGAAGAAAAAAACGAGGAAGAAGAAGAAAGAAGCACGAAAAGAAGAGAAGGACGAAAAGAAGAATGAAGAAAAGAAAGACAGAGATCTCAAATGAAGATACTACCAGGTAGAGAAAGCCGAAGAGTGTAGAAAGTGTGGAAAGGTACAACAAGAAGAAGTCTCTACTAGAAGAAGAAAAGAAGAAGAAGGATTCAGGAGGGATAGAATAAGAATAACATTAGGAGGAAGATTTACCTGTCTCAGAAAGAGAAAGACAGAAGAAGTAACTCACCAAGAAGTAAAAGAAGAAGAAGAAGAAAGAAGAAGAGCTTCGAATGGAGACTCAGTCCTTCAAATGAGGACTATAAAGCGAGGTTCCGTGTGTGAACGCACGCATTAACGTCTTGCACACACGTCAAATCCCATCACCAGCTTTAGGAAGAGAAGGCCAGTTTGGCCGTTGGTATGGATGACACGTTTACACATAGCATGCACCCAGCGTGAGCAATAGAAAAAAAAATGAAGGAAGAAAGGAAATTGTGCACGATATGATGGGATGGACACGGGAAACGACTGAATGAAGCGCCAGCTGGCAGCTCTTCAGTCGGCACTACCCAGGTAGGCAGCCTGTCGTGTAAAGGAGTGTGGATTGTAAAACGCTTAGAGCTTGGTCTCTCTAGCCAAGAACAGGCGCTGTATAAGTATTCATTAGGATAGTATAATAATGAACATATATGTCGATTTACTGTCTCACTCGAGAGACTGACACTCAACCATCTCTCCAAGTCTAAAAGGAAAAAAAAAAATTAAGAGGGGAAGGTCCCAAGCGAGGCTCAAACTCTGAGACGAAGACTCGACTGCTGTCTAGATGACTGCGGTATCCACTTTGGCCACCTGCTCCCATGCCCAGGAGGACCAGGTCAGAGGTCAGCTCTGGGTTCCGGACCATCCTCAGCAAGTGAACTTCACGTTCTGTGCGCGCCACAGATGGCAACAACCACAGCCTTGCCCATCATACTCGGAGCCAGGCCCCGCCCCGTCGCCTCTCTCTCCAGAGACCCCTCTTCCCCAATCTGTTCTTATCTTCGGTTTGTTTGTTTTGTGTAGCGGGAACCCCCCTGAGCGTTCTGTTGAATGGCTTCGTGGATGTGGTGTGGCGTGTATGGATGGAGTGGTCAGGATGCTGTGATGTCTATCTGATAAAATGAAACGGTCTTCTCTACAGGCATTGTTTTTAGCGTACATACTTCCCTTGCCTCCACCTCTGGCCCTCGCCTTACAGCGCCCCTCTCGTGTATCTTCTTCTTCCTGTTGTTGTTGTTCTCCTCGGTTTTTTTTG
>JADBJO010004777.1:139685-147185 GCA_016801955.1 Conus betulinus | reverse complement strand
GCGCCCTTTTTGCTCAAACCTGAATGTGCCTGCAGTCCGCAAACTCACGCCCTGTCCTCTCTGTGCCTGTCGCATCGTTCTCCAAATCCTACAGCCACGCTTCTGCAATGAATTCCGCGGCTATGTTTCTGACAGCTCGGTGCCTGTTGTTCCCCACATCAAGATGCTGGAACTGTGTCCCCCATTCCCTGTCTGTTCTGCGAGTTCTTTTTTTTTTTTTTTTAACTTTAGTTTGGGCCATATTGTGTATGTAGGACATGCTGTAGCGCTCTCCTCCAGTACAGTGTAATGTTTATTCAGCGATTGTGGTTTTTTTTTTTTTGTTTTTTCTTTTCTGGTTGTCTTGCTCAACTTGAATATGCTGCAGCTCTGTCTTTTTCCCTCTCTCTCTCCTTCTCTCTCTCTCTCTCGTTCTCTCTCCTCTCTTCATCTCTCTCTTCTCTCTGTCTCTCTCTCTCTCTCTCTCTCTCTCTCTCTCTCCTCCTCTCTCCTTCTCTACACGATTTATAACCTTTCATTTCGGCGTGTATTTTCTCATCTCAAGCATGCTGCAGCTTCCCCATCCGTAACCCCCCCCCCCCCCCACCCCCCCCCCCACCCCCACCCCCCCCCCACCCCATCGCATTCCTCAGTGTCTATTTATTGAGCAATGCTTTATCTTTTTCAGATGATATTGTTCTGTTCCAACATGTCCAGGCTTTTCTCCGAGTCTAGTTTACTTAGCGATATTTCTTCATTGATGCTTTGCACTGCCCATGTTGAGCATGCTGTGGCTCTTTCCTTCTGCTCTTTATCTGCAGCAGTGTCTGTGACCTTCCTTTTGGTTGTCTCCCTTCTTTCCCTCATCTAGTTCAGAAGCCACCGTCCCCTTTGTCCTCGCCTTACCCCCCCCCACCCCCGTCCGCTCCCTGATCCCTTCTCCCAAACGTATTCACCACAGTGAGGATTTGTTTTTTTTTCCATCTTGATTTGCAGCACCTTTTTTTTCCCCCCTTTCTAGCATCAGAGTTGTATACCAGTGTATGCGCGAAGATGACCCGGTACACTGTGTGAGGGAGGGGACTGGAGGGCCTGTGTCATGTGTGTGCATATAAAGTGGAACAGTGTGAACACCATGGTGGTGTACGCTGGAGGGCTGGCTACCCCATCGTGAGAGTCCTGTTCTCCTTTTTTTTTTTTTTTTTTTGTCTGCCTGCCTGCCTCTCTGGTCTCTCTTGTCTTGTTCTTGTTTTTGTTTTTTCTGTCTGTCTGTCTGCCTCTCTCTCTGTCTCTGTCTGTCTGTCTGTCTGTCTGTCTGTCTGTCTGTCTGTCTCTCTCTCTCTCTCTCTCTCTCTGCACAGCTCATCTAAGGTGACCAGAGTCTTTCCCTTGAACCCGTTGAACTCACCTAAGCGCCTCACTGTCTTTTACAGCATTCTGTGTGACTGTCCTTTACAGCATTGTGTGTCACTGCCTTTTACAGCATTCTGTATCACTGTCCTTTACAGCTTTGCGTATCACTGTCTTTTACAGCATTCTGCATCACTGTCTTTTACAGCATTCTGTATCAGTAGATGTCGTTCAGTCAGCACTCTTGATGTTTGTTTCAATGTTTCCTTTTGCGCCTTTCCAGTTGGGAAGCTTTTGCTGTTGTTGCTTTTCAATTTTCTGGTCGTTCTTATTGTAGGTGAATCCTTTATATACTTTGGCACTTCTTCTTTGTACATACTTTTTTTTTAACCTTCCTCTTCTGTTTTTCCAGCGTTTTCATCTGTTATATTTTCTGAAACATTTTCTTTCTGCATATTCCTGTCTTTGTTCTCAGAACTTTTCTACCTTTCCTACGTTTCGCTCCTTTGTACATTTGTTTTCCTGTCCTGTCTTTGTTTTCTTGTTGTACTATTTTTTCGTACTGTTCAGAATTTTTTCAGTCGCGCCCACTGTTTAAATGGTTTCTGCAATAATTCACCGCATGGGGAGGCAAAACAACAGTTTTTCTCTGACATTTCAGCATTCCAACAAAGGGCTTTATTTTAGGCTGTCACACATAACATGGTACAGCACAAGTCAAAAATTTCAAAATCGCAGTTGCATGCAAATCAGCTTCTAACGTTTTATTCCACACAGATCAATGTCTGTCATGTTTCAAGGAAACAAAGTGGAGAATACGATCCCCAACCTGCGATCACTGCCACGTTGGAATGCACTGTCATTTGCGTGGCACTGGAGTTTACGTTGGAAGACCAGCTAGCCTGGGGAAACTCTCCATGCAAGGCACAGTGTTAGGAGGAGGAGGAGGTGGAAGACAGAAGAGGATGAGGAGGACAACGTCAAGGAATGGACACGCCTGTCATGTGTAACATTTTGTAAAAAATAATGGAGAAGTCAAAATTTTTGTTTAATCGAAATCGGTCCATAATGCTACGTATACTGATACGGAGGGGGGGGGGGGGGGGGGGGCCTTGTTTCTCAGAACGGGGAAAGAACCAGCTGTTTGATGCGCCTATACTCCAGATTGATGGTTTTATGATACAAAAAAATTCAGATCAGCTACGATGGAAATATTTCTCGTTCCTGTTTGGCAACACAATCGGCATATTTCCTATGAATCTTACCACAAAGCGAAACAATCAAGCGAAAACAGTGTGTGTGTGTGTGTGTGTGTGTGTGTGTGTGTGTGTGTGTGTGTGTGTGTGTGTGTGGTGTGTGTGCGTTGTGTGTGCGTGCGTGCGTGCCAAAATTTGTTCACTGTATTACAACTGATATGTGATAGACATGAGAGAGAGAGAGAGAGAGAGAGAGAGAGAGAGAGAGAGATGAGAGGGAGAGAGATAGAGAGAGAGAGAGTGAGAGAGAGAGAGAGCAGTTATGTCTTGGGAGGGGAAAGAACAGAGGGGTTGGCTGTGTACAAAGTGCGTGCATGTGCGCGCGAAGTTGGAATCGAATGAGAGAGAATGAGGATCATAAAGGTGTATAAGAGTCCGGGTGACAAAAAGTATATGAGGCACGTCAATGTGTTGCGCCATTAATGCATTGCGGCGGCATGGGAAACCAGTGCTGTTGGCGGGCACAAAGGAAATGGAATTACAGGGCCTTAGGCCAGACGCACTGAGACAGGCTGCGAGCCTTAAACAAAAAGGTTTCTTTCAGCCGAGCCTACAAGATTTAGGAGAGAAAGTGAGCTGACAGTCCATCCCATGCAGTCTGTAGCTTTTCATTGAGGACACAGTATTATTCTCCTTACGCCAAAGATTTTTTTTCTCTGCACTATAACAGAGAGAGAGAGAGAGAGAGAGAGCACTAATGTATGTGTGTAACCGACATGTTGAGACTGCGCGCTACCATTTAGCCTTTGAACGAAAATCATGTCGGCAGTAATGTTCTCCTGATGAGCTTATTGTCTGTTCACCATAAGCGGTGACAAAGCAGCACTGCAAGAAATATGTCGCATCTTTTTAAGTACATTGTATTCCAAGCATTGACAGACTTAATCTGTAAACAATAATGTCATCGCTTCAGCAAACATTTCCTTTTAAAGGGAGGCAATGGGAGGCGGAGGAGGGGAGGCAACTAGGTGGGTTGGTGGAGGGGCTGCTGAATACCTGCGCACCCAGCTGCCAACGATCAAACCGTGTTTACACTAAGACACCGTTACAGTCAACGCTGTCTCCTCAATGACACGTTCTAGTCCTCCTTGCAAAACTTCAAAAGTTGATCAGCATGTTCCAGGGAACGTAACGTTAAGGAAATGAGTGAAATGTATTCCGGGGTTCGCCTGAGTGGTAGACTTCAATTTTTGTTCATGTTAGAATAGATGTACACCAAGTTGGCGTGCGTGCATGCATGCGCGCGCAAGTGTAGGTATGATGAGAGTGCGGGCATGAATGCTTGCGTGTGCTCGTGAGAACGTGTGTGTGTGTGTGCGCACAATTTGTGTGTGTGTGTGTGTGTGTGTGTGTGTGTGTGTGTGTGGTGTGTGGTGTGTGTGTGTGTGTGCGTGCGCGCGTGTGTGTGTTATGGGTGTGCAATCGTGTGCATTTACGTGCATGCTTCCGTGCGTGCGTACGGGCGCTCCAATAAACACGACTGGAGATATGTACGCATGTGCGTGCATGTGTGAAAGCGCGAATGCGTGTCTGAATCTACGCGCGCATGCGAGCGTTTATGAGATTAAAAACGAATTAGATTGTTCTGTCTGTGTGGTTGTGTTGGCCCAAAACTGCGGGCCATCAACAGCTAGCGTGTCACGGTAATAAGACCTGTTGGCAGAGAGAGAGAGAGAGGATGTGAAAATGCACAGGCATGGAAGCTTTCTTTGACAGGTCGTTAAAAATCGAATCCATATGTTGCAAACACTTTCCAGAGACATGGGGGAGGAGGATTGGGATGGCGGGGCGTTGCAGGGGATAGGGGGGAGGGGGGGGGGGGGGGGGTGTCGGCAGAGGGAAAGGGATAAAGAGTTTAAGATTGAAAAAGTTGCATCCTTTTTTCCGCTTTTGGGGTGTAAAGGACACAAACAACAGCAACAACAACAACAGCAACAACAACAACAATACATTTGAACTGCTTGACAGTGAAGGGGTTAAAATGGAACATTCATCAAAACGTAAATTAGGGAAGTATAAAAAGTCGAATATTACAATGTTTGACCATGAACAGGTTAAAGTAGAACATTAATCAAAACGTGAATACGCAAAATGAAAAAAAAGTCAGTTGTTAAACTAACACAATTAACGATACCCCCCCCCCCCCCCCCCCCCCCCCACCCCCCCCCACCCCCCCCCCCCCCCCCCCCCCCCCACCCCCCCCCCCCCCCCCCCCAAAAGAAAGAACACACCGATTGAATTCAGAAAAAGGACGAGTGTATTAGCCCATCTCAATTTTCTTTGAATTTGCTGACTTAATTTCAAGTTTTGGCCAGTTTGAATAGAAATACAGACATCAAACATTGATAATGAAAGCTGATATTTTTGGGTATAAGTATATGTGGGAAGCAGCGGTTTTTTTTTTTTTAACGGATGGATATTCAAGAATAAAATGAAAAACCATCGCCAATACTTCACCAAATACAAGATGTTGTATCTTCATCTTCCACATCTCTCCTACCGAGTTTATTCTGTCACTCACATCCACGGCTGCTACGAGGGAATTTAATTAAGGCGCGCGGGCGCGCTTGCTTGTGTATGAGTGTGTGTGTGTGTGTGTGTGTGAGGAGAGAGAGAGAGAGAGAGAGAGAGAGAGAGAGAGAGAGAGAGAGAGACTTGACACTTTTAACTGCCCGTTCAGCTCTTAAGACCTTAGACAAGAGGGAGAACAATGGCATTCGCCGATCGAAAAAGCTGAAATTTCACACGAACAGACACTCACTCGAACACACGTCTCCACCATTCCTTCTTTCCCATCCCATCCTCTTCACTTTCCCTCCCCCCTCCCCCTCCTCTACTTTGTCCTTTCCTTCCTCCTGTTCACCTGTCCCCCAGTCCACTAAACACACACACACACACATGCACACACACACACACACACACACACACACACACACACACACACACACAACACAAACGCGCGCGCGCGCGTGCACACACACACACACACACACACACACACACACACACACACACACACACACACACACACACACGAGAGAGAGAGAGAGATGAGAGAGATGAGAGAGAGAGAGAGAGAGGGATCTTTTGTACAATTTAGAGGATACCCTATTCTTTCAGCCTCTGTGTGTGTGTGTGTGTGTGTGTGTGTGTGTGTGTGTGTGTGTGTGGTGTGTGTGTGGGAGGGGAGAGAGAGAGAGAGAGAGAGAGGAGAGAGAGAGAGAGCAGTTATCAGTAAATTAGGCAATGCAAAACAAAATGCCGGTCATGTCTTAAATGAGTCAGTGGCTGTGCAGTGGGCAGGCAAGTTTTGAATCCTAACCCTGTCCCACGGCATTTCACACTGTAAAGTCATGTCAACTCGTTTGTTGTGTCCAGTTCTCGTGGGCTGGGCAATGTGCACCATGTCATAGAATAAGAGTGGAGGACCATTTCTTCGTTCGCTAGTAAGATTTTCCGTTAAGCACATGGAGGTCATTCACCGGTTTGATTTGCTCGACTCTGTGCCTGCCTCCTGTCTGTTTGCCACAGTGTGCCACGGTTTGTGTCAAGCCGTCGAGTTTGAAGCGCCCACACGGTGGTTTGCTCGGGGATTGAAATTGCGTGCAGGCCATGGGCCGACCTCGCTGAACAGTGAGCAAGAAGCAGCTGATGGTAAAGATGGTTTCTTTGAGGAGGCAGCTCAGTCGGTTGAACAATTTTCTCGCGGTGCGCCGATTGTGTGGTGGCCAGAGGTGGTTGGTGAGCTTCACGAACAAGTTGACTCCGACAACGGCTAATAACAGGAAAATGAGGCTATACGTTTATCCTCTCCTCTATTGTTCTACCATCATGTTGAATTCCAAATCTTTATGGATGGTAAACAAGTGGGGTAGTCTTTGCTCCCATAAGGAAACCTAACACAGAGTAACTTTTATTCAAGACTGGCACAGCCTTTTAAACTTGAATAAAGTCAGACAAACACAAAGACGAACAATCTAATAGTGGGGGAAAAAAACAAGCGCAGGCCAACAACTAAATTGTCTTCATAGTAATGACTTGGCAAAACTTTGAACTTAAGGAGGGCAGGGGGGGGGGGGGGGGGGGGGGGCAGGAGGTTGAAGATGTAAAAACTGGGAACATGATGGATGGATGGATGGATGGATAGATAGATAGATAGATAGATAGATAGATAGATAGATAGATAGATACCAAATCTTTATGGATGGATAGATAGATAGATAGATAGATAGATAGATAGATAGATAGATAGATAGATAGATAGATAGATAGATAGATAGATAGATCGTTGGATAGATGGATAGATGGATGGACGGATAGATGATGGACAGACACACAGACAGACAGACGGAGATCACAGAGTCCATATTTTTTTTTTAAGTGCATCGTTAAATTGATAGGTAGATCGATACATGCATGCATACATACATACATACATACATACATACATACATACATACATACATACATACACACACATACATACATACATACATACATACCTACATACATACATACATATATAGATGGATCGATGGATAGATGGATG
Source organism: Conus betulinus (assembly GCA_016801955.1). Classification (NCBI taxonomy): domain Eukaryota; kingdom Metazoa; phylum Mollusca; class Gastropoda; order Neogastropoda; family Conidae; genus Conus; species Conus betulinus. The sequence goes on along the minus strand of JADBJO010004777.1, from coordinate 140,051 downwards.
GACGGATAGATGATGGACAGACAGGCAGACAGACAGACAGACAGACGGAGATCACATAGTCCATTACATTCTTTAAAAGCGCATCGCTAAATTCTATTGTTTTGCTCGTATTCCTTATTCTCATACATTCTGATATCTTACAATGACGTCATGTTAAATGCCATGATATCCCTAGGAAGATAGCAGATCCCTTTTGCAGCATCCTTGTACGAAAAACAATCATAGGTTTGACCATAAGCAAGATGCTTGATTATCATCGTACCAATGAAAAATAAAAGAGTTTTCAACTTGAGAGCTCAACTAATCCAATCAAACGTTTTCTAACGGTAGAAGTTTCAGAAAGAGTATACGGTTTCCTTCAGATAC
>JADBJO010004777.1:107185-129685 GCA_016801955.1 Conus betulinus | reverse complement strand
TCAGCAACTGCAAATTCTAGAGTTTTCAGTGCTGTTTGCTTTTGTTATCAAACATTGGCTAAAACAAACTTGACACGGAATACATAATCCTGGGAGAAAGCTTTCCGCCAGGGGGGCGGTGCCCGCCCTATGAGGAAAACAAACATTTAGATGTTTCTGAAAAAAAGGACCCCAAAATGTTGAATACTGGTGTGTGTGTGTGTGTGTGTGTGTGTGTGTGTGTGTGTGTGTGTGTGTGTGTGTGTGTGTGTGTGTGTGCGTTCAGTCATATTTTCATACTTTTTTTCTGGAAGTAATATTAGGAATACAGGAAAGGGCGGGGAGAAGGGGGGCTTCCAACGGTAGAAATATATGGTGCGCGCGCGCGCACGTGCGTGCGTGCGTGTGTGCGTGTGTGTGTGTGTGTGTGTGTGTGTGTGTGTGTGTGTGTGTGTGTGTGTGTGTGTTGTTGTTGTTGTTGTTTCGTTTGTTTTAGGTTCCCTTTGTTGCTTTGTGTTCTTCTGCTTCTGTTACCTGTTGGTTTGTGTTTGGATGTTTTGGAGACGAAGGAATCGGGAACAGAAACATGAAGGTTAAATGTTTCTGTTCGTTGCTGTCCCATTGGATTCCTACTATTACTGTGTAACCATGCCACAACGATCAACTCACGAACTGAGGAAGAGCCAGTGTGAAGCTTGGAAGTGAGCCGTTTTGTCTTCACCGTTTTGGTGAGGCTGGAACTCCAGATCGGGCTTCTGTCCCTATGCCCACTAGGGCTGGAGCCCAGTCCCATTCTTTACATATTATTTGGAGAACTTTCATCCGTGACCATTCCATATGATGTGGACACGTTGACGTTTTCTGGAAGCTTACAGCGCTGCTGTGAGTGGTTGATTGTTCAGCTGTTAGTGCAAATAGTTCTTTCATTTTAAATCTGTTCACAACATCATTTTTTTTTCTTTCTTTCTTTCTTTCTTTCTTTCTTTCTGCGTACGCAGGCTGATACTCCTGCGGACACTGCCTGTATAGACAGGCAGTGGAGCTTTGTGTGTATGACCGTTTTCATCCCGCCATTAGGCAGCCGTACTCCAGCTTCGGGGAAGGTGCATGCTTTGTGTAACGTGTCATCCATACCAATGGCCAAACTGGCCTTCTCTTCCGAAAGTTGGTGATGGGATTTTACGTGTGTGCAAGATGGTTGTGCGTGCGTTCACACACGGAACCTCGGTTTATAGTCTCATTCGAAGGACTGTGAGGGGAATGGAGTCAGAACCAATGTAAACTCCGAGGAAAAAAAGTCCCCCCTGTACCGAAATTCGAGCCCGCAACCCCAAGGATCACGAGACCGGCGCTCTACCACCTGAGCTATTCCGGCCCCCAGACAACATCATCTGAGTACAGCTGTAATCGTGCATTTTACCTGAGAGACGGAAGATCAGTCTGAATCATATTTTACTGACAGACTGCACTTCTCGCTCCCGATCTGTTCAGTCCATCTGTCGTGGCTGTAGATTAGGACTGATATGCCACCAATGATTACAAAGCATGTTGCCATAGGTTAAAGAGAGCGACGTGCGCCTTGCCCGTGGTAATTGCGTTTACAGTACAGGTGATCGTACAGTTTCAACAACTTCCACAACTGCGGAACAGGACTATGAAAACAAAAAAAATTCGTTTCTGTTCTGACATGATGACTTTAGAGTGTTTTCAGGGATTGGTAAGTTTAACTGACAAAATAATATAATAATAATAATAATGAATACTTACATAGCGCCTATTCTCGGCTAGACACCAAGCTCAAAGCGCTTTACAAAACCACACTCGTTTACACAACGGGCTGCCTACCTGGGTAGTGTCGACTGAAGAGCTGCCAGCTCGCCGCTTCATTCAGTCGTTTCCCGTGTCATCCAGTCAGTATCGTTCACTCAACATCCTTACTTCCTTCATTCTTTCTGTTTCTCACGTAGGGTGCATGCTATGTGTAACGTGTCATCCATACCAACGACCAAAACTGGCCTTCTCTCCCGAAAGTTGGTGATGGGATTTTACGTGTGTGTGCAAGATGTTGTGCGTGCGTTCACACACGGAACCTCGGTTTATAGTCTCATTCGAAGGACAAAAGCGCTTATCTCCCAATCGAGCGTCAACAAGGAAAAGATTGATCTCGGTGCATTGAGTGAGGATCACCGCATGACTGCGAGTTGCTTCAACAAAAATGAACAGCTGCCCACCGTTGTTCTTCTGGTACGTCAGGTTAGCACGTTTTTTTTGTTTTTTTGTTTTTTTTTTTTTTTTTTTTTTAATGATATTTATGAGGAGACGTTCAGTTTGTCTGGAGTGCCGCGTTGTTTCTAAACTTGAGTCGAGCGTTCTGTAAAACAGCTGATCTACATGTGGAGACAGAGGAGATACGCGCAGTGAAATTTATCTGCCTGCTTTCAAGCTCCCTGTAACATTATTTCTTTCTTTTCTTTAAAGTTGGCAGTTTGTTTTATTTTCCAGATAATGTCACCGACATGGTGATTAGCATATGCAAATTTCAGCATTTAGGATTCCGTTTGTGCTTTTATTTTTTTTTTTTTTAAAAAAAAAACCGGCTGAGCCAACTTGACATGAATACGTAATCAGGGGTGAAGGCGCCTGGACGCGGGAATCTGTCATTTAGGGAAAACAAACATTAGGATGTTTTTTTGAAAAACGCCCAGAAAATGCTAAATACTGGGTGTGTGTGTGTGTGTGTGTGTGTGTGTGTGTGTGTGTGTGTGTGTGTGTGTGTAAATACTGGTGTGTGTGTGTGTGTGTGTGTGTGTGTGTGTGTGTGTGTGTGTGTGTGTGTGTGTGTGTGTGTGTGTACATGCTAAATACTGGTGCGTGCGTGCGTGTGTGTGTGTGTGTGTGTGTGTGTGTGTGTGTGTGTGTGTGTGTGTGTGTGTGTGTGTACATGTGTGTGTACTGGTGTGTGTGTGTGTGTGTGTGTGTGTGTGTGTGTGTGTGTGTGTGTGTGTGTGTGTGTGTGTGTTAGTGCATGCTAAATACTGGTGTGTGTGTGTGTGTGTGTGTGTGTGTGTGTGTGTGTGTGTGTGTGTGTGTGTGTGTGTGTTCGTACGTGTGTGTTACACGCTATGGTGCCATCGGTGAAAGAGCGACGTGCGCCCTCCTCGTGCTAATTCCGAGGTGATCGTGTATCGTTAGTTCAGCCTTCCATTATCACCACTGCAGAACAGAGCTGTGAAAACAAATTCACCTCCACTCATGTATCTGACATAATGACTTACAAAGTGTCTTTATGGACTGGCAACTGTGAATGTTTAAAAAAAAAAAAAAAAAAAAAAACGTAGTCAAAACACAATGTCTGTCGTCAACAAGGAATAGCTTGACCTCGATGCATTGAATGAGGATAGGTGCAAACTGCTATTTTACTCCAAACTGTTTTAACAACATTAACAGCTAGGCTTTTTTGTTCTTCCAGTGGGTCGACTTTTGCATGTTTTTCATGAATATCAATAAGAAGATGTTACGTTTGTTCAGAGCGTCGCGTTCTTTGAAACCTTGTGTTCGGTGTCCCATGGAACGTCCGATTTCCATGTCTAGAGAGGGGAGATAAGTGTAGTGTGATTTCTCTGCTTCCTTTCAAATTTGTTTTAAAGTTGCCTGTTTATTTTACGTGTATTGTATCTGATACGTGATCAGCATATGCAGATTTGAACGTTTGGGATTCTGTTTGCCGTTGTTATAAAAAAAAAAAAAAAAATCGGTTGAGTAAAAGTGACACGGAATACGTAATCCTGTGTGTGGAAGTTTTCCGCTGGGGGTCAGGACTCCGCCTCTGGGGAAAAAATAAATATTCAGATGTTTTGAAAATGTCCCAACACTGTTGAGTGCTGGTGTGTGTGTGCGTATGTGTGTGTGTGTGTGTGTGCGTGCGTGCGTGCGTGCGTGCGTGCGTTGCGTGTGCGTGCGTGCGTGCGTGTGTGTGTGTGTTGCTTCTTGCTTGTTTTAGTTTTTCCTTTGCCGTATATTTTCTATTTGCTACTTGTTGGTTTGTGTTTGATGTCTTGCGGTTGGGGACTGAGTATTCAAGATAAAAGCATCAAAGTTAATGTCACTTATTTCTTGCTGTACCTGTTTCAGTAACATGCCACACTACCAACACGTTCATTAGTGAAGAAAAAAAAAAAACCTATCAATTCCTTGTACCTTCGAGAGAGCCAGTATAAATCTCTTCCAATGTTCATTTTTTTTTTTTCTTCAGCTGTTGGGGAGGGCGCACCCCCAGGCGAGCCATTGCCGTTTCACCCCAACCACCCTTTCCCCCCATCCGAAGGAAGGGGAGTATTAAGGCGGGGGAGGGGGGGAGGAGGGGAGGGGGGCTTGGGCGGCGCCTGGACTCTGGTCCCATTCCTTAGTTTTTATTTGGGGAACTTTCCCCCTTGCATATTCTTTAAAATGGTATGGGCAGGATGATGTCTTCTGGGAACTTGCAGAGTTTCTGCGGATGGTTGATTGTTTTGTTGTTCTTGTAGTAGTGCTTCCCGTTTACGTCTTTTCGTCAGAATTATGTGATATCATTTTGTTGTAACTGCGTTTTTGTTTTGTTTGTTTCTTGTGTTGTGTGTGTTTTTTTTTTGTTGTTGGTTTGGTTTGCTTTTGTTTTTTGTGTTTTTGGGAGTAGGGGTACTTGTGCGTCTGTGTTAACATGCGTGACGGTTCTGGAGGCAGTGGGTTGATACATGTCTATTGTAGACCCAGGTTATCCAAAGCGATGCAGGCTTTGAGGGAGGGAATGGCAGACGTATCTTTCCTTTAGTTCTGCTCCAGCTCTTTACTGAGCAGACTATGCTGAAACTAGCTTTTTGCTTAAATGTATTTCTTTTTCACAAACATGCCCAAGATTTAGTCAAAACCACACCACGATCTTCAGCAATCGATGTTGAAAAAAAAAAATCAACCAGGGTGAATGATCTCAAACCGACTTTAATAAGACGTCTTTAAAATGCAGCTGTCTTCATACACACTGGATTTTAGAGTGCCAGACGTGAGTTGATAATCACATTGCTATACGGGTCCAAAGAGGGGAAAAGAGAGGGAAACACATGTGCATGCAGAGCAAGTCTATACAACACTAAACCAAAAGCTATAAAGAAAATAATAGCACAATACATAGAACCAGTGACTCCTTGTGCTTCTCAGTTTTGGTTAAGAAAATTTGGAATGAATATAGATAAAGAGATTTGGGTCAGAGCTAAAGAAGTAACAAAGGAAACCCGACTAAGAGTTCTTCAGTGGAAAATATTACATAATATTTACCCAACAAACATTCTTTTAAATAAAATGAAAGTAAAAGAAAATGACAAATGTTCCTATTGTAGGAATACAGTGGATTTTGTGGAACATTTTCTATTGGGAATGTCCTACAGTGTGTTCACTATGGAATTATGTTGAAGAGAGACCACCATATATAAGAAAATAAATGTGCAGATAAAACTAAGAGTTACAGATGTATTGTTTGGGATAGCAAGAGCTAGATGTTCATTGCAAAATTACAAATATATAAATCACCTTATACTGGTTGGTAAAATGTGTATAAGTATTTATAAAAAAACTGATTCAGCTGTAGCATTGCGGCTCATTTTTGACAGAGAGATTTAATATGAGACAACTTTCAGTTTAATATATATATATATATATATATATATATATATATATATATATATATATATATATATATATATATATATATATATGTGTGTGTGTGTATGTGTGTGTGTGTGTGTGTGTGTGTGTGTGTACATATGCATGTATATGTGTATATATGTGTGTGTGTGTGTATGTTTATGTGTGTATATGTATGTATGTGTATGTATGTGTGTGTATATGTATATGTGTGTGTATGTATGTGTGTGTATGTATATGTGTATGTATGTATGTATGCATGCATACAACATTGAATAATTTAACAATCTGACAGAATATGAAGGAATATGATGGAATATGACAGAAAATGAAATTGGAACAAAATGACATCATACTAAAAGGAGGATGAAATTTATTTTAATATTTTATGTGTAACATTGATTACTTTGGTTTATCCTCTGTAAGGATGTGTATATAGTTAATATAAATTATGTTGATTTATTATTTGCGGCTGAGTGCCCAATTTTGACCTGAATATTTGGACTCGCATAAACAAAAATTCATGCATAAACAGACAAGCATGAGCAAAAGCAAGATATGAATGTGTACAATGGGAGTGTTACAAGCAAGCAAACAATGAACTATATATAAAAACGCCACTAAAGAAGAAACAAGTGAGGTCCATCAATTAAGAATAGACACACAGACTTGGGGTTGATCAGAAAAAGGGGCGGGGGAGGGGGGTGCGGAGGAAAAAAGGAGGATAGATACTCTCTCCATGACTCCCTCTCTCTGTCTGTCTGTCGCTCTCTCGCCCTCTCTCCCTTCTCTCCCTTTCTCTCTGTCTGTCTGTCTGTCTCTCTCTCTCTCTCTCTTCTCTCGTTCCTTCCCGTTCGATCTTCCTGTCGCGCTCTCTGCTTTGCTTTTGTTCTTCCCTTTTCTCCTTCGCGCACATCTGGTATCATCCTTGCACGCTTATTTTAGTTTTTCGTTTCAAGGATGGTTCCCGGAAGATGTCCGGATCTTTTTTTTTTTTTTTTTTTTTTTTTTTTTTAATAACCTTTGTATCTTTTTGTTACACACAGTGTGAAAGTGTCACAACACTAAACACTAGCACAAAACCAAACCCTGACGCGCTGTAACAAAATCCAAAACATTTAAAATCAGCAAAACGATGTCCATTGATAGCAATGAAACATACAGACTCGCATGGCGCGTGAGTGTTGAAGAGTACAAAAAAAAAAAAAAAAAAAAAAAAAAAAAAAAGGACCCGCCTTAAAAAAAAAAAAAGCCAAAAGAAGTAAGAAAAAAAAATCAAGCAAATAAAAAAGATAAAAAAGAAGGAAAAAAAAAAAACAAAAATAAAATTGTAAAGGCGGGGGTGGTGGAGGGAAAAAAAAAAAACAAAAAAACATTGCTATACCCCTAAATACTTAACTGGTTTTGAAAAAAAAGTGGGGTTTTTTTTTGTCTTTTTCAATGAAACAAAAGTTGATTGTAATGTAACCAAATGAGATAGAAAGACTGAATTGTAAATAGCCATTTAAAATTGATTCTTTCATTTTTTTAGGCTCTTGTTAATAGATCTTTGACTTTCTTATCAATCGTGTGACATTATACCCGGCCTGCACATCCCACCCCTCTCCGCCCAAACAGTCCACCTCCTCCCCCCCTCCATCCCATAAAACACGTATTGTTAATAGTATTTATTTCCATGGTTCCTATGCCTTTCAAGAATATCGTCATCGTCTTCACCATCATATCCTCGTGACTGCTGCTTCGTATGTCGCAGCTGTGGCCATCAGTCTCGTTTACTGCTGGCTCTGACTACGTCAGCAACTGAAAACATTTAGCCCACTTAGGTGAAGATCGTCATGATGGTCATGATGAGGGTGACGCTGTTCGTCTTTGTGGTCAGTGCTACTACAGCTACTGCTTCTAGTCTCACTTTTTGGCAAAAAGAAACAACCACACAAAAAAGCAATACCAGTATTAACTAATATTAGTGCTACTGCTACTTGCCCTACCACCAATACTACGCCCAACTACTTCTACAATAACAACAGTAACAACAACTGCTACTGCTACTACTACTACTGCCACTACTACACTACTACTACTACTACTACTACTACCACTACCACTACTACTACTACTACTACTACTACTACTATTACTATAAAGGCCATTGCTGCTGCTGCTGCTGCTTGTTCTCCTTAATCTTCTTCTTCTCTTGTCGTCCTCGTCCTCCTCTTTCTCCACCTCTTCCTACTACTACAACTACTACTACTTCTTCTTCTTCTTCTTCTTCTTCTTCTACTACTAGTACTACTACTATAGTGCTGCTGTTGGTTCTACTTCTGTTGATACTGGTGCTGGCGTTGGTACTTATTATCATTATAATTATTATCATTGTTATCATTATTACTATCATCATCAGTGTCATTGTTGTTATTATTATCATATTATTGTTGTTATTATTGTTACTATTGTCATTGTTTTTATTGTTATCCTTGTTATTATCATTATTATTATCATCATCATTATTGTTGTTGTTGTTATCATCATCATAACTGTTATCATTACTATTGTTATTGAGGTTCTTTTTTGTTGTTATTGTTGTTATTAGTATTGTTATCATTCTTACCATCTTCATCATTACCATCATCGTCATTATCATCATTGTAATTATTATTACTGTACAATCGTTAAATGCAGATGGTTCTTCTACTGTCTGCTGCTGCGGATCTTACTACCAGGGTTAGGTTCCCGGCTGGAAATCACGATGAATGCTTCGACTAATGATGGCAATAATCATCACCACCATCTCCATGTTAATCGTCAAAAGAGGTATCATCAGCGAAATATCACCACAGTCGTTCGTTTTCATCATCGGCGTCATTATCGTCGTTGTCAACAACCCTGTTTTCAGACGGGCCCACCACCCACTTCGTCAACTATGGCGTAGGCTCCCTCCCCCTGGTGGAAGGCTACCGAATCTACAACAAGGTCATGTTTGGCTTGACCCTTGGCGCATGCGCACAGCTGTGCCTGACGCAGACCACCTTCGAGTGCTTGAGTTTCGACTTCTCCTTCAACGAGCAGTCGTGCCGCATGAGTGAATACCTGGCGGCTGACCTGAATGGGTTAAAAACCATGGCGTCACGCCGGGCTACCGTGTCATGCACTATGAGAAGAAAGGTAAGGGAGGTGTGTGTGTGTGTGTGTGTGTGTGTGTGTGTGTCCTTTTTTTTTTTTTCACTGAAAGTAATGTCATGCACACAAACAAAATGTGTGTGTGTGTGTGTGTGTGTGTGTGTGTGTGTGTTTTGTCCTTATTTTTTCCTTTTTTCTTTCACTGAAAGTAATGTCAGACACACAAACAAAATGTGTGTGTGTGCGTGCGTGCGTGCGTGCGTGCGTGTGTGTGCGTGTGTGTGTGTGTGTGTGTGTGTGTTCGCGCGCGTGCGCGTTTGTGTGTGTTGTTTGTGATCCCGCTGTACGCGCTTGTGTCCCATGATGGTGCGTGCACTGCACTATGGATTATAGCCTGAATACTGGGAGGTGAACGGGGCGAGGAGTGGGTCATGTTAAAGATGGAGGAGGAGGAGGAGGAGAGAGGGTGTGAAAGAAAACGGAGGGTGGGGAAGGTGGATACAACTCCTGACTCGGACATGAGAGATCGTAGGTTTAGACGAGAAACGATCCCGTCAGAGGGCGCCATCACGTCTGTCCAACGACAGTCCGCATGGGGTTTCCAGTACTGTTGACCACGACAAAACTTCGCTAAGAGCACAGACGTGGAGAGGACCTCAAAAGTGAGGTCACGCGAGCAGGGCATAGAATCTTTGGGGGGGGGGGGGGGGGTTTTTTTTTTTTCATGCTGATCGGTGAAGACGATGAGGATGATGGAGATGATGCTACAGGTTTCAGTTCTGGTCTGAGACTGCTCGACGGGGGCTGTACTCTACGCTTTCTTGCATAGTAGTACATCCTGTCGTCGGCCAGGCCCGGGATATACAGACACCTGCGGTGTTGGTCCAAAAAAAAAAAAGATCTGAGCAACACTCTCAGAGACGCATCCATTAAGCGGGTGAAACTCAACGGTGTGTAGTTCCAGTCTTCCCAACCGCGCTCACAGCAAACTGAACTCCTGGAAGGAGCTGGTCGTGGCAGAAGGAAAAACGCACAAGTAAATCGCTGTGATGGGAATTGAACCTTCAACCTCGTTCGCAGCCGGGAGTCTGCGACGCTTAACACTTCGCCATCGGCAGCTGGTTTTGGAATGCAGTTCTGCTGTCAGTCTCTGTGATTTGCATATATACAGGAAGATAGATTGCACGATTCCATGCAAAAGCTTCACAATTTATTCTGAATTCGTCGTGATGACTATGCCCATCCTTATTCATGAAATGTCTGAATAAACATTCAAAGTTCCAGATTTTTTTTTTAATGTCTAATAATTATTCAGTTTGAGATCGGTGTTTTTGATATGCGTTATTCTGAATTATTTCAACTTCACCGAAAACGCCTGAAATGTGTGAAACCGGTTTGAAGGTAACGACATGTCATCAGTTATTGACAATGAGCGTTGTTCAGCGTTCCGCGTGGAGATGTCAAGGAAAAATGAAAGAAGAAAAAAAAGAAAGTAACAGAAATAAGAACAAAAGTTCCTCGGAGGAGACGGAGGAGACAAAGTGTAAAGACAGAAAGGGGAAAAAAAAAAAAATGGAGAGAAAAGAAGGCAAGAACAAGGAAAAAATAAAAGTCACCGACGAAAAGTCAAAGGCTGTCAATCATACGTTATCGATAATCTCAGAGAACGAAGGCAGACGACATTTACCGTTGCAGTCATTAACGAAACACGACATCGACCCACCCCATCACCCCCATCTTCGTTTATCCCAAGTCACGGGAATCAAAAGGTCGGCGAAACATCCAAAGGTTATTAACAGCGGGCGGTGATGCGCCTAGGACAATTCTTCATTATCCCCCCTTACGTCCGTGCGTACAACGAAATGAGTGTAGTTTCACGTCTTGTCATTCGGTCTATTTCCAGAGTAGATGTTAATCAAAAGGGGACGGATCACAGAGTCTGGGAAAGGGTGCGAAAAAAAAAAAACAGAACCGAAAAGAGTCCTTGAGTCACTGGTAGCACGTCGTCTGTCCTCTGGTGAGTTGCTTTGAGACGACTCCTTATTTACTGCTCCCAGCAGAGGACTGGACGACTTGGGCGGCCAAAGAAAGAGCATGGGTGTGGCTGTGCAATGAAAATGGGAATGAGCGCAGTGTGAGCAACAACACTCAAAAGCTTTTGGAAGATGATGACTTTTTTTTTTCTGTCTCTTTTTTACAATCTGTGACCATTTACCGGTAGATGGATTGCAAGACTCGACACTGAAACTAAATACCCCACACAAGCACACAAGCAAAAAAAAAAAAAAAAAATTTTTTGTTTCGAACCAAGCAACAACAGAAAAAAGAGAGAGAAAGAAAGAAAGCAAGAAACATAGAAATAAAGAAAAGAAACAAAAAAAAGAAAAACAACAAAAAAAAAAAAAATAGAAAAAAAGAAAGAGAGAAGAAGGAAAAGCAAAGTGGATTTTCTTTTTCTTTCCAGTGCGGATATTTTTGTCTTCTCCACGACACCAGAACGCCTCTGTCGATACAGAACTTTTTCTTTTCAGCGGTCCATTTTCGGGATGAAGTCATTAGCCACCTGTATGAAAGCCACATTGCAATGAGAGAGTCAGGCCAGCTGAGGCAGTGTATAGGCCGTCGTCAATAACCTCCCGGAATGGGAGGCCGCCGACATTTTCCCTGTCAGTCATTAATAAGCAAATCCGTCATCGACCGGCCGGCCCTGTCGATCCATAGCCGGCACTGTCCGCTCCTAATCAAGGAACTCGTCCCCGTCTGACAAAACAGCCCGGGGCTGTCAACAGCGCATGAAGACGTCGAGTTAGGCCACGCGCCATAACCGTCATCCGCCGTGTATCGGCGTGAGCGGAGAAACGTTCTCTAGCGTGTGTTGTCCCGTGTCAGTTGCTCTGAGATAGGACTGTGCCTGTCCAGACTGCCTTGAGACTTTGTGACGGAGGAGCCCAAGAACAAATAAACAAACAAACAAACAAACAACTAATTAAACAGATCTTAGATAAATGTTAGCGAACCACCCCCCCCCACCCCCCAAAAAAAAAAAAAAAAAAAAAGACAAACGAAACGAACACAAGACAAAACACGACGCGTTTCGACCTCTTAGGTCTTCTTCTTCAGGCAAGATTCAAAACAATTATTACAGCGAAAGTGAACGAGCAACCGCTTATCTTCAATCACTTCAGCGCAAGATAGGCGTTGTTTACTATTTTGTTTCTATCTCTTTTTAACGATCTGTGTCCATTTACTGGTTGGTGGATTGCAAAGATCGATTCTGAAACTGAATACCCAGGCACGCACTTCCTCCCGGCCAAACAGAAACGACAGAGGGGATTATCATAATCCCCTCTCTTGTCACTGTCTGGCGGCCATTCTTCCTACCATATGGACAACAGATAAGTCTCTCTTCGTTCTTTGTTTGTACTGTCCTAAATGTTAAATGTGATCTGTTTTGTTTTTTTTTTTTGCCTGAAGAAGACCCAAGAGGTCGAAATGCATCGTGTCTTGTCCAGTGCTTTGTTTGTCAATGTCCTTGGCGGTAGCTAACCCCCTCTCTTTCTTAACTTTAATAATTAAACAGGCCAGAAAGGCCCTTAGAAAAGCGCAGACCTCCACCACGGTTTGACAGGTCTGTGATCGATCTTTGACCTGAGTTCGCACTGTAGTCTAAAACACTTTCTCTCCACCATCTCCACCAACCCAACCCCCCCCCCCCCCCCCCCACACACACACACACACACCTCCATCCCCCACGCACCTCTTCTGCGTAAAAAAAAAAAATAAGAAGAGGAAAATAAACGATATTCGCTGTAATATGATAGAAAAAATATTGGCTGTTGGTAGGCTGTTTTCTCCTTGCTAGTTAAAATTACTGGGGGAGGGGGAGGGAGGGGGGGGGGGTCAGTTAATGAGTAAAAGCATTTTTTTTTTTTTTTCAGCTAGAGAAATAACACTAGGCACAGACTGAATCAGCTACTTGTCATGTGCTTTTTTTTTTTCAAATGTGGAAAATACGGCACGTTAACGTACGCATGTGTGTGTGTGTGTTTGGGGGGAGGGGGGTGTGCATGCGTGTGGGTGTGTGTGTGTGTGTGTGTGTGTGTGTGTGAAGTTTGGTAAGTTTTGTACGGAAGTCTTAAAACTCGTTCTTTGGGACTATAATTATGCTTCCCTATCTAGTCGGACATTATCCTCACTTAATCATATTTTCCAAGTGTGTCGTCCCTCTTTTTTTTTTTTTTTTTTTTTTTTTTTTTTTTTTGCCATGTCATTTCCATTCATGCCGAGCTTCTTACATTTTTGTCGATCTTATCACATCTCTTCGAACTTTCTTATAATTTTCCCCTTTCATAATTCTCTTTTGGTAATCTTTTTTTCTTACGTGCCCAACATTCTCCTGCCTCGTTACACCTTCTCATACTATGACGTAATGTTTCTTCGTTACCTACTTTTCCCCTCCTTTTAGCATGTTTTTGGACCTGACACCTACTATATATGTTTTTACTTTGTCATACGTTCTCTCATATTCTCTCTCTCTCTCTCTCTCTCTCTCTCTCTCTCTCTCTCTCTCTCTCTCTCTCTCTCTCTCTCTCTCTAACACGTTGATATGTTTTTTTGTACCTATTAACACTTTTCGTACCGTATGACACATTTTTCTGTGTGGCCTCTTCTTTTACTTTGTCGTACTCTTTCCCAAACCTGTGTCTTTTTTTTTTTTTTTTTTTTTCTTTGCTTGTTTTTACTTCTTTCGGAACTCGACGTACCTTTTTCCTATTTTGAAGTATTTTTTCTGACTTTCTCGTATCTTCTAGCACCTTGCATGACGGGTCTCCGACGCTCCCCCTTGTTATTAAAATATGATTATCACATTCAGGGATGCAGGGGGTTATAGACAGAAGTATTTACGCTTTCACAACCAAAATGCGCTCTCGCATAGGCACATGCACTCTGTCACTCACATCGGGCCCGCACAAAGGTGACGGGAAAACCAATAACATTTCACAGAAAATAATCAACTTTTATTTAAACTTGACTCCGAGCCCCCACCCGTCACTACACAACACAATTATCTGTATCATACAACAATGTAAACACCATACAGACAATCTCATAAATCGCATCCCCTGTTCTTCAGTGATTCTTACTTAACCAGGAAAGACAATATTTCACTATTACCTTTGCACATTTATAAACTTAAGAACAAATGAAACGTCCATAACTTGCCAGCATTCCTTGGTTGACCGTCAGTTTCTCTCATCACACTGTGCGACCACGAGCTGAAGCTGCTGCCACACTGTTGTGTCCTCCTCCGATTGGCCAATCCCAGTTGGGGAACACTGGCAACGTAGCTTTAGTCGCACCCTCACACCGAGTCTTGGGACTCCACTCCACCGCACTCCGCCTTCTCCACGGAAAGGGCTCCTGTCGGCCTCTCCCACAGGTCTTCTCTGGCTGCAAACACCCCACCGTTGTCTGGCAGCTCCCTGTCTAGGCTCCAACAGGCTAACACGTCTTGCTGTCGACCGTCCCCACACGGGAGACAATTCTTCTCGTCGTCGGCTCCGAGGCTACAGCAACCTCCACTGTCTTACGTCCCCACCCAGGAGACAACGAGGCGACAGCAACCTCTGCTTCACGCTGTATTTTCTTGAGCCCCTCAGCAAGACGGGCGAGTTCACTTTCCCTTAAGTGAGTCACACACTTCCTGGTTTTCCAGGCACCTTATATCCATTCTCAAAGAAAGAGAGAACCCGAGTTTAAACTGGTTCAACCAATGGAATCACTGGCTCACACATATCACACGATTTGTACCAATAAATCCCTGAGTTATTTTTGTTCCACCAATGGAATCACTAGTCACCTACACATACACACACACCACAGCTGTTAGCACCAACAAAGACTTGGGTACCAAGTGGTTAATGCATAACCTCCTATTCAACTCATGTTCCATTCCCCAAAGCTACCCATTATACTAACAGCCTGGACTTCTCTACCAGCCAGGACTGATGCTTCAAGTATTTGCTACCTCTACAGACAACAAGGTGCAAACCACTCAATAGGCCGAAGCCTTCCATTCATTCCTCAGAAGAAGGACGACTGAATGGTCACTGTACTCTGCCTGCAGGCTGACGGTCGCCTACCCGTGACGGTCACCTGACACGATTGCCTTCCTTTCAGCCCAGTTAATAGCCAGTACCCAAGTGGACACTCTCCTTACCCAGGACCGGCAGGTCGGCATGTCTTTTGTTGCTATCCATCGGACATGCGAAACACTTCCCAGTACTCTCCCTCCTTCAGTAAACTACTCGGGGTTGATTTTCAACTTTGACATAGTTTCTCCCACCTTGGCATACCGTTTCGTACCTTGTCATGTTTCTCCACTTTCTGAATAAACTTTTCCGTGCTGCAGCAAACTTCCCCTCCCCCCCCCCCCCCCACCATTGCATTGTCTGGCTCGTTCCTACCTTGTACTCCTACATTGACCTATCTTGACGGCCGTTTTTTCCAACCTTTACATATCTTTTCCTTGACTGACCTACTTTTCCCTGACTCGTTACACTTTTGACGACCGTTACACTTTTGACGACCGTTACACTTTTGACGACCGTTACACTTTTGACAAACCTTGACATGTTTTTCCTTACATTTTTTTTCCCTAGATTGAGTTACCTTTCCCTGACTCGTTATCTTTTTTTTTTGTTGTTGTTTCCTCGACAAATGCTTTCCCTGCATTGTCTTCCCTTTCCATATCCTGTCATAATTATTTCCCCTACCTTCGCATATCTTTTTCCTGTTTTGTCATACTTCTTGCTACCATGATTTTTTTTTTTTTCCTGATCCAGTCATACATTTTACTAACTTGAATCACTATTTGATTCTCATCTTGCCATACTTCTTCCAACCTTTCATTCTTTTTCCTGTCTTGTTCCTGTTTTTCCTGTCTCTGTCCTACGTTTGACATTCG
The DNA here is from genome assembly GCA_016801955.1 of Conus betulinus. NCBI lineage: Eukaryota > Metazoa > Mollusca > Gastropoda > Neogastropoda > Conidae > Conus > Conus betulinus. The sequence goes on along the minus strand of JADBJO010004777.1, from coordinate 113,949 downwards.
TTTCACTATGCCATGCCATTTCTTTCCCTGTCTTGACATATTTTTTTTTCTACCTTGACATACGTTGTTCTACCTTGTAAAACTTACCTGTCTTGTCATACTTTATTTCTGATTTGGACATACTCTTTTCCCTACTTAGCATACTTGTTCTTACATTTGTCATACTTTTGTGTAACTTACGTACTTTATATACATTGGCATGCTTTTTCTCCGTATTGTCATACTTTAGCTTATTTGTTCCTATCTCTTTGCGATGTTTCCTATTTAGTCCATAATTACTCATAAAACGTTTACGGACCTCTCTTACCTCGTTAAACGTTTTCAGCTTTGTCAAAGTTTTTCCTTTCTTGTTTCCACCCCCCCCCCCCCCCCCAGCCATTATCATCTTTTTTTTTACCCTGGTCATAGTAAGATTTTTTTTAATCATGCTTTATTTTTACATCGTCCTTTTTTTTTTTTTTTTTTTTGGCCATACTTATTCTTACCTCCTCCTTTTTCAGTTCTGGTATTTCACCTACCTACCTCATCGTGTTTTTTCTTTCTATGGCGTATCTTTTATTTCTCTGCCCTATCATTCCTGCATTGTCATCCATGTCATTCTCTTTGCCACTTTCTCACACCTTAACGACCGTCCCATAGCTTGTTTTACCTTGTTTATGTTTTTTTTTTTTTCATTTTTTTTTTTTCTTGTCATATATGTTTACTACAGTATCATCATTTCTCCTGGCATGCCATACACGTATCTATATATATATATATTTTTTTTTATCACAGGTCTTCTTCGCTTGTGATACGTTTCCCTGCCTTGTCGTTCTGTTCTTGCTGTCTCTCACGAATTCTTTCTAGCTTGATCAGTTGCTGTAACATCATGTCACACACTTCGTATCTTGTCTAACATTTCATCATTCTCTTTGTACTTTTTTTCTTCTCCTTTGTGTTGTCATGCTTTTATTATGTCTCTTCACAACTTTCTCCATGTGTCGTACTGTTTCCTGCAGTTTCATTTCACTATCTTGCTGTGCGTTTTTATTTTTTTTCATTTTCTCTCTCTCTCTCTCTCTCCTCTCTCTCTCTCTCTCTGTCTGTCTGTCTGTCTCTCTTTCTCCTTCTCTTTCTCCTTCTCTTCTCTCTGTGTCTGTGTCTGTCTCTCTCTCTCTCTCTCTCTCTTTTCTCTCTTCTTTCTCCTTCTCTCTCTCTCTATCTCTCTCTGTCTGTCTGTCTGTCTGTCTCTGTCTCTCCTTCTCTCTCTCTCTCTCTTTCTCCTTCTCTCTCTCACTGTTTGTCTGTCTGTCTCTCTCTTTCTCTCCTTCTCTCTCTCCCTCTTTCTCCTCTCTTCTCTTGCGGTCGGCTGGGCTATAAGCAACATTATCTTATCTTATCTTCTCCTTCTCTCTCTCTCTCTCTCTGTCTCTCTCTCTCTTCTCTCTCTCTTTCTTCTCTCTCTTTCTTTCTGTCTCTCTCTTTTCTCTCCTTCTCTCTCTCTTTTCTCCTTTTTCCCTCTCTCTTCTTTCTCCTTCTCCTTTCTCTCTCTCTCTCTCTCTCTCTCTCTCTCTCTCTCTCTCTCTCTCTCTGGCACGAAAAGCTGACCATGCTCCAGCAGAGCCATTCCAAAAACATCTGAATACTTCTCCTAGGAGATCTCTTTCCGAACGAGAGAGAGATAATGCTGGACCCTATTCAGGCTCTTCCCATGTACCTTTGATCAACGAGGCAGCCGTCAATTTTCCGCTGCCAGTCACGGAGGAAACGTGATGACAGTTGACCCTCGGCCTTTCGATCTGTTTGCCTGGCTGTCGGGCTTCTTTCGGAATCCGTAGCTATGCACAGGTGCTTTTTGGTGTCGCTGTCGGCGACCCAGTCGGAACGTGTAGTTATCAGTAGTTATCGCCAGTTCTGTTCCATCGGTCTACGTGCACTTTAGGAGAGAGACACCACCTCTGAGTAATCAAGGCTTACGGCGAGAGCTTGTTGTTTGCGTATATATACGTGTATGTAGTAGTAGTAGTAGTAGTAGTATTAGTAGTGGAAGGAGTAGTAGTAGCAGTAGTAGTACTTCAGTTTTACGTCTTTTCACATATGTGATATTAGATGAAGACAGAGAGAGAGAGAGAGAGAGAGAGAGAGAGAGAGAGAGAGAGAGAGAGATGCATAATTGTCTGTGACTATGTAAATGTATGCATAATGTGGTTATCTAAGTGCATATGTATATGCCCCTCTAAGCATCCCTACAACATACCTCTGTGTGTTACACACAATACACACAAAGCAAAGACAAAAGCAGACAACAATCATGTCAATCATGTATGTATGGCTGGATAGGTGGATGGCTGGATGATGCATGAATGTGTGTATCCATATCTCTATCTGCATATCTCTATCTGTCTCTTAGTCACAGCCCTGCAATGGTCCTGTGCAGTCGGCTGGGCCATAGGAAATATAACTTGATCTATCAATCAAACAGATAAATGAATACATAGACAGACAGACAGCCGTGTATATGTGTTAGGATAAGGAGGGGGAGGGGGGGGGTGGAAACAGACGATTTATTTGACACAGAGGCATAAGCTTTTTGGCAAAGGGACTCTCATCAAAACAGAAACGGTGACAGTACATGAATGCTAGAAAGAGCAACGATTAAGCTTATACTAACTGCCAATGAAAAAAAAAAATGGTTGATAAAGATACAGCTCAAAAGTTCTCTTTTGCCATTCTGTTGTGTTAAGTTGATTTCCTCCACCGTTTAGCACAATAACACAGAATGAATGAATGAATGAGCAGAAATGAATGCCACCTACAGAAAGGCAAGGAACCGCTGCACCACGCCCCCACTGCCCCCACCCCTCCCTGTTCCTTCGCTCACCCTCCTCACCCCCCCCCCTCCCTCATTACAAAAAAGAAAAATGTGAAGAAGAACACAGCATGAATGAAGGAAGGGAGAATAAAACAGAAAAAAACGATGATTAAAGCCACGAGGATGGGTATGAGACAGTGGAGACGACCTGCTCGCACGGTGAAGTCTGCGCCAGGTCATGGCAAGGAATCGGAGAACTACCTTCAGAAAAAAAACCCCGGATTATAGTTTTTTGCTGTTGCTTTTCCGTGTGTGTGGGGGGGGGGGGGGGGGGGGATGTAAGTGTGTGTGTGTGTGTGTGTAGGTGTGTGGGTGTGTGTGTCTTTTCTCAGAAAACGTGACCGTTTTGAATACAGACATCAGAGCCTATCTTCCAAAAGTCTCGCCAGTCGGTCTCCCACTATTTGTCTGCAGAACGCAGTGTGACTACGTTGGTCAACACACATCAATCAAACAGGGGTGGAGACAGCCAGTGGCAGTGGTGACCTGAATCACACATCGTGAGCGAGAAGTGAACACAGGCAAACGCATTGCATTAGATGGGTTGATGAGGACGTGGACATCACTGGATGGACTGATGAGAACACATTATCGCTTTGGACGGTATAGAGACATTCACTCAGTGCGCAAAAAAAACAGTGACTGGATAGTGTCCAGTCTCCTCCCCCTCCCCCGTCTCCCCTCCTGCACTCTTCACCACACCCACTTTCGTCCTCACCCGTCCTTTCGTCCCTGCTAGGTGCGAACCAGACGGGGTATAAAACACTTTTGGTGGCTTGCAGATGGACAACGGATCAACAGTGTAACAATACTGTGAAGACCATCGTCCATACACGAGGTTTTTCAATCAGAAGACACACGCTTAGAATAGTCATTTCCATGGCTGATCTTCCAGCCAGCTTTATGCACGTACGCTCAATATCCAGTTAAGAACTGTCGGGTGGATGGCAAGTGAATCGGCCAGAACATTGTCCTCATTGCGAGCTCAGTGAACAAAACTTCCTGGGCCTGGAATGCCGCAGTTGATAACAGCGCCAGACCCGTGATCCCGGTGATCCTGGAGTTTTCGGGTTCGAATTTCTGCCGGGCTGTTTTGGTACAGGGGGGAGGGGTGGTGGTTCTTTCAAAGTTAATGTTGGTTCTGATCTCCAGAAAAGGTCCTTCCGATGAGACTGTAAAACAAGGTTCCGTGTGTGAACGCACGGATGATATCTTGCGCACACGTAAATCAACTTCCGGAGGGGAAAGGTCTGAATGGCACGTAGACACACTGCATGCACCGAAAAAATGAAAATTTGAATGAAAACGGGTATCTGACAGAATAAATGATGCCACTGCCATTGAGGGTGAGATTCACGTCCTGTCGGCCTGAGGCCCTTAAGGACAGCTTACTGCAGTGCTTGCAGGCCGCATTTGCCCTCAATGGCACTCAGACGTGAACGTCACGATCCACTTGTTTCACTGCCATCTGGCGGTCTGCCTGGTCAGTCTGGCACGGTGTCACACGCCCCGCATAGACTACTTTACCTGTGCCCTTTCAGATTCACTCATGATTCTGCAGTCCATGGTGGTCTCCCCCGCACTGCGTGTGTGTTTAACTCCTACGTGAGTCTGTGTAACAGAGTTTATCGTTGGTGTCGGTGACGGCTTGCTCCATTCTACTACAGAAGGAACTGCACGAAGTGTATGTCTCCAGAAGAACCTGAATCTTCGGTATTCCTCCCTGTCCTCACTCTGCTCGCTGTTGCTGACAGGTTCGGGATGCATATCCGTAGGGGGCTTGGCAGATTCAGGATTCGTGGTGTGCAGCGTGTCAGACTGCATCGTGCGTGCCGTTCTGATCATGAGCTGAATATGTGCCTAGTACTAATGAAATAAACAGGAAACAAACCAAAACAAAGTATGCGCCGGAGTAAACACCTCTTGATGGGGGGGGGAGGGGGGGGGGGGGATATGAGGTGAAAATTGCACACAGAACGTAACCCACTAATAGGATGCTACTGTTTATCTTCACACACACACACACACACACACACACGCGCGCGCGCGCGCGCGCGCGCGCACACACACAGGCGCGCACGCGCGCGCGCACACACACACACACACGCGCGCGCGTGCACACACACACACACACACGCACGCACGCACACACACACACACACACACACACACACACACACACACACAGGCGCGCGCACACGAGGAAGCTTCTGAAACAGAATTATACCATATCCTTGCTATTCGTTAAAGATCACAGTTATTTTGTTTCCATTGGGAATCAAGTGGAACATAAATGGTTGGTAAGGGAATCAGAAAAGTAGGTTGTATAGGAGCTGCTTCTCTTAAACTGATTCATATCGCGCGCACGAGAAAGCTTCTGGAACAGAATTATACTAGATACCTTGCTGTTTGTTATAGATCACAGTTATTTAGCTTCCTTTGGGAATGAAGTGGAACATAAATGGTTGGTAACGGATTCAGAACGTGGGTTGTATAAGAGCTGCTTCTCTTAACTGATTCATATCGCCCGGATGTACCCATTTAAACTTGTCAATAGAATCCGTCCTGTTAGGTAAATGTCTGAACAAAGTGCTATTATTAACAAGGTATGTTTTGAAGAATAATCACTTTAAAGAGCAAATCTCTGATCGCGTCTCCTAGGAAGAAGTAAGGATACAAGGGAGGGAATTGCAAAGGAAGTCATGATGCATTCATTGTCATAGATTGAAATTCTGCTTGTAATCTGTTCATTTTATTAGCCGAGAAGACTTTATTTTTTTTTTAAATGCACTCATTCCAATATCCTTATAGAGAAAAAAAGCATTCTCTCTTCAATGTATTCAAATAAGACAACGTGAAAATAAATCCCAGATTGTGACTTTTGATTCAAAGTTTATATGGAGACCCCCCTCACTAATGAAGAGCGATAGTGAGCTCTCTTCTCTGCGATGTGGTCCAGTTGGTTTCAAAGCGAATGTTCACCAAAAGTCTGTCAGTTTAGCAAGAACACGTTGAGAGCCGTGATGTTTTGTTTTTCTGTTTTTGTTTTAGACCTGATCACGCGATGTTTTCATTGATGTTTCGATCATGGCGGATAGGTTGTGTTAAAAGGTTAAACAAACGTGGAATGTTAGGGGCAAAATCGGTCAGGGCAAACTGACGACAGAGCATGACTGAACGCTCTCTCTCTCTCTCCTCTCTCTCTCTCTCTCTCCTCGTCTCTCTCTCTCTCCCTCTCTCGTCTCTCTCTCATCTCTCCTCTCTTCTCTCTCTGTCTCCTCTCTCTCTCTTCTCTCTGTCCTCTCTCCCCTCTCTCTCTCTCTCTCTCTCTCTCTCTTATCCTCCTCCTCTCCCTCCTCTCTCTCTCTCTCTCTCCTCTCCCTCTCTCTCTCTCTTTGTCCTCTCTTTTTATGTCTCCGCTTTCTGAATCTCTTCCCTCTCTCTCTCTCTCCTCTCCTCCTCTCTCCTCTCTCTCCTCTCTCTCTCTCTCTCTCTGTGTGTGTGGTGTGTGTCTGTGTGTGTGTGTCTGTCTCTGTGTTTCTGTCCGTCTCTCTCCTCTCTCTTCTGTCTCTGTTCTCTCTGTCTTCTCTCTCTCTCTCTCTCAGTCTCTCCTGTCTGTCTGTCCTCTCTTCTCTCTCTCTCTCTCTCCTCTCCTCTCTCTCTCCTCTTTCCCTCTCTGTCTCTCCGTGTGGGTGTTTGTGTTGTGTGGGTGTCTCCCTCTGTCTGTCCTCTCCTGTCTGTCTCTCTGTCTCTCTCTCTCTCTCTCTCCTCTCTCCCCTCTCTCTCTCTCTCTCTCTGTGTGTGGGCGTGTGTGTGTGTGTGTGTGTGTGTGTGTGTGTGTGTGTTGTGTGTGTGTGTGTGTGTGTCTCCCTCTCTCCCCCTCCCCCCTTGTCTTTCGGTCTCTGTCTCTGTC